>CAKAJE020001052.1:0-78898 GCA_916610135.2 Macropis europaea | reverse complement strand
AGGAGCGACGTAAATTGAACAAATGTGATAGAATTTTGCTGAATTCTTAAATTAACCATAATATAAAATGATCTAATCGGGTCTCTGTTTGCCCTACCCTAGAAGTTTAATAGTGCATTTTACTCGCCATTTCATGCGTTTCGAGATGCCGCTTAGCCCAATACGCTATCTGAAATAGTAGCGACGTAAATTGAACAAATGTGATATAATTTCGCTGAATTCTTAAATGAACAATATTATAACATGATCTAATCGGGTCTCTGTTTGCCCTAACCTGGAAGTTTAATAGTGCACTTTACTAATCATTTCATGCGCTTTGAGATGCCGCTTAGCCCAATACGCTATCTGAAATAGGAACGACGTAAATTGAACAAATGTGATAGAGTTTCCCCTGAATTCTTATATTAACATTAATGTAAAACGATCTAATCGGGTCTCTGTTCGCCCTACCCTAGAAGTTTAATAGTTCATTCCACTCGTCATTTCATGCGTTTCGAGATGCCGCTTAGCCCAATACGCTATCTGAAATATGAGCGACGTAAATTGAACAAATGTGATAGAATTTCCCTGAAATCTTATATTAAACAAAATATAAAATGATCTAAACCGGGTCTCTGATTGCTCGATCATAGAAGTTTAATAGTGCATTTTACTCGCCATTTCATGCGCTTTGAGATGCCGCTTAGCCCAATACGCTATCTGAAATAGTAGCGACGTAAATTGAACAAATGTGATATAATTTCGCTGAATTCTTAAATGAACAATATTATAACATGATCTAATCGGGTCTCTGTTTGCCCTAACCTGGAAGTTTAATAGTGCACTTTACTAATCATTTCATGCGCTTTGAGATGCCGCTTAGCCCAATACGCTATCTGAAATAGGAACGACGTAAATTGAACAAATGTGATAGAGTTTCCCTGAATTCTTATATTAACATTAATGTAAAACGATCTAATCGGGTCTCTGTTCGCCCTACCCTAGAAGTTTAATAGTGCATTTCACTCGTCATTTCATGCGCTTTGAGATGCCGCTTAGCCCAAGACGGTATCTGAAATAGGAGCGACGTAAATTGAACAAATGTGATAGAATTTTGCTGTATTCTTAAATTAACCATAATATAAAATGATCTAATCGGGTCTCTGTTTGCCCTATCATAGAAGTTTAATAGTGCATTTTACACGCCATTTCATGCGCTTTGAGATGCCGCTTAGCCCAATACGCTATCTGAAATAGGAGCGACGTAAATTGAACAAATGTGATAGAATTTCGCTGAATTCTTATATTAACCAAAATATAAAATGATCTAATCGGGTCTCTGATTGCCGTATCATGGAAGTTTAATATTGCATTTTACTTGACATTCCACGCGCCGGAAGATGCCGCCTAGCGCAGTACGCTACCTGAAATAGGTGCGACGTAAATTGAACAAATGTGATTGAATTTTGCTGAATTCTTAAATTAACCATAATATAAAATGATCTAATCGGGTCTCTGTTTGCCCTACCCTAGAAGTTTAATAGTTCATTTTACTCGCCATTTCATGCCCTTTGAGATGCCGCTTAGCGCAATACGCTATCTGATATAGGAGCGACGTAAATTGAACAAATGTGATAGAATTTCCTTGAATTCTGATATTAACCAAAATATAAAATGATCTGATCGGGTCTCTGATTGCCCTATCATACAAGTTTAATAGTGCATTTTACTCGCCATTCCACGCGCTTTAAGATGCCGCCTAGCCCAGAACCCTATCTGAAATAGGAGCGACGTAAATTGAACAAATGTGATAGAATTCTGCTGAATTCTTAAATTGACCATAATATAAAATGATCTAATCGGGTCTCTGTTTGCCCTACCCTAGAAATTTAATAGTGCACTTTACTCGCCATTTCATGCGCTCTGAGGTGCCGCTTAGCCCAATGCGCTATCTGAAACAGGAGCGACGTAAATTGAACAAATGTGATAGAATTTCGCTGAATTCTTATATTAACCAAAATATAAAATGATCTAATCGGGTCTCTGTCGCCCTAGCCGAGAAGTTTAATAGCGCATTTTATTCGTCATTTCATGCGCTTTGAGATGCCGCTTAGCCCAATACGCTATCTGAAATAGGAGCGACGTAAATTGGACAAATCTGATAGAATTTCGCTGAATTCTTATATTACCCAAAATATAAAACGATCTAATCGGGTCTCTGATTGCCCTATCATAGAAGTTTAATAGTGCATTTTACTCGCCATTCCACGCACTTCAAGATGCCGCCTAGCCCAGTACGCTATCTGAAATAGGAGCTACGTAAATTGAACAAATGTGATAGAATTTCGCTGAATTCTTATATTAACCATAATATAAAATGATCTAATCGGGTCTCTGTTTGCCCTACCCTAGAGGTTTAATAGTTCATTTTATTCGCCATTTCATGCGCTTTGAGATGCCGCTTAGCCCAATACGCTATCTGAAACAGGAGCGACGTAAATTGAACAAATGTGATAGAATTTTGCTGAATTCTTAAATTAACCATAATATAAAATGATCTAATCGGGTCTCTGTTTGCCCTACCCTAGAAGTTTAATAGTGCATTTTACTCGCCATTTCATGCGTTTCGAGATGCCGCTTAGCCCAATACGCTATCTGAAATATGAGCGACGTAAATTGAACAAATGTGATAGAATTTCCCTGAAATCTTATATTAAACAAAATATAAAATGATCTAACCGGGTCTCTGATTGCTCGATCATAGAAGTTTAATAGTGCATTTTACTCGCCATTTCATGCGCTTTGAGATGCCGCTTAGCCCAATACGCTATCTGAAATAGTAGCGACGTAAATTGAACAAATGTGATATAATTTCGCTGAATTCTTAAATTAACAATATTATAACATGATCTAATCGGGTCTCTGTTTGCCCTAACCTGGAAGTTTAATAGTGCACTTTACTAATCATTTCATGCGCTTTGAGATGCCGCTTAGCCCAATACGCTATCTGAAATAGGAACGACGTAAATTGAACAAATGTGATAGAGTTTCCCTGAATTCTTATATTAACATTAATGTAAAACGATCTAATCGGGTCTCTGTTCGCCCTACCCTAGAAGTTTAATAGTGCATTCCACTCGTCATTTCATGCGTTTCGAGATGCCGCTTAGCCCAATACGCTATCTGAAATATGAGCGACGTAAATTGAACAAATGTGATAGAATTTCCCTGAAATCTTATATTAAACAAAATATAAAATGATCTAACCGGGTCTCTGATTGCTCGATCATAGAAGTTTAATAGTGCATTTTACTCGCCATTTCATGCGCTTTGAGATGCCGCTTAGCCCAATACGCTATCTGAAATAGTAGCGACGTAAATTGAACAAATGTGATATAATTTCGCTGAATTCTTAAATTAACAATATTATAACATGATCTAATCGGGTCTCTGTTTGCCCTAACCTGGAAGTTTAATAGTGCACTTTACTAATCATTTCATGCGCTTTGAGATGCCGCTTAGCCCAATACGCTATCTGAAATAGGAACGACGTAAATTGAACAAATGTGATAGAGTTTCCCTGAATTCTTATATTAACATTAATGTAAAACGATCTAATCGGGTCTCTGTTCGCCCTACCCTAGAAGTTTAATAGTGCATTTCACTCGTCATTTCATGCGCTTTGAGATGCCGCTTAGCCCAATACGGTATCTGAAATAGGAGCGACGTAAATTGAACAAATGTGATAGAATTTTGCTGTATTCTTAAATTAACCATAATATAAAATGATCTAATCGGGTCTCTGTTTGCCCTATCATAGAAGTTTAATAGTGCATTTTACACGCCATTTCATGCGCTTTGAGATGCCGCTTAGCCCAATACGCTATCTGAAATAGGAGCGACGTAAATTGAACAAATGTGATAGAATTTCGCTGAATTCTTATATTAACCAAAATATAAAATGATCTAATCGGGTCTCTGTTCGCCCTACCATAGAAGTTTAGTAGTGCACTTTACTCGCCATCCCACGCGCTTCAAGATGCCGCCTAGCCCAGTACGCTATCTGAAATAGGAGCGACGTAAATTGAACAGATGTGATAAAATTTAGCTGACATCTTAAATTAACCATAATATAAAATGATCTAATCGGGTCTCTGTTTGCCCAACCCTAGAAGTTTAATAGTGCATTTTACTCGCCATTTCATGCGCCTTCAGATGCCTCTTAGCCCAATACTCTATCTGAAATAGGAGCGACGTAAATTGAACAAATGTGATAGAATTTCCCTGAAATCTTATATTAAACAAAATATAAAATGATCTACTCGGGTCACTGTTTGCCCTACCCTAGAAGTTTAATAGTGCATTTTACTCGCCATTTCATGCGCTTTGAGATGCCGCTTAGCCCAATACGCTATCTGAAATAGGAGCGACGAAGTTGAACAAAGGTGATAGAATTTCGCTGAATTATTTTATTAACCAGAATGTAAAATGATCTAATCTGGTCTCTGTTCGCCCTAGCCTAGAAGTTTAATAGTCTATTTTACTCGGCATTCCACGCGCTTTAAGATGCCGCCTAGCCCAGTACGCTATCTGAAATAGGAGCGACCTAAATTGAACGAATGAGATAGAATTTTGCAGAATTCTTAAATTAACCATAATATAAAATGATCTACTCGGGTCTCTGCTTGCCCTACCCTAGAAGTTTAATAGTGCATTTTAGTCGCCATTTCATGTGCTTTGAGATGCCGCTTCGCCCAATACGCTATCTGAAATAGGAGCGACGTAAATTAATCAAATGTGATAGAATTTCCCTGAAATCTTATATTAAACAAAATATAAAATGATCTAATCGGGTCTCTGATTGCCGTATCATAGAAGTTTAACAGTGCATCTTACTCGCCATTCCACGCGCTTTAAGATGCCGCCTAGCCCAGTACGCTATCTAAATTAGGAGCGACGTAAGTTAAACAAATGTGATAGAATTACGCTGAATTCTTATATTAACCGTAATATAAAATGATCTAATCGGGTCTCTGTTTGCCTTATCCTAGAAGTTTAGTATTGCATTTTACTCGCCATTTCATGCGCTTTGAGATGCCGCTTAGCCCAATACGCTATCTGAAATAGGAGCGACGTAAATTGAACAAATGTGATAGAATTTCCCTGAAATCTTATATTAAACAAAATATAAAATGATCTAATCGGGTCTCTGATTGCCCTATCATAGAAGTTTAGTAGTGCACTCTACTCGCCATTCCACGCGCTTTACGATGCCGGCTAGCCTAGTACGCTATCTGAAATAGGAGCGACGTAAATTGAACAAATGTGATAGAATTTTGCTGAATTCTTAAATTAACCATAATATAAAATGATCTAATCGGGTGTCTGTTTGCCCTACCCTAGAAGCTTAATATTGCATTTTACTCGCCATTTCATGCGCTTTGAGCTGCCGCTTAGCCCAATACGCTATCTGAAATAGGAGCGACGTAAGTTGAAAAAATGTGATAGAATTTCGCTGAATTCTTTTATGAACCATAATGTAAAATGATCTAATCGGATCTCTGTTCTCCCTAGCCTAGAAGTTTAATAGTGCATTATATTCTCCATTTCATGCGCTTTGAGATACCGCTTAGCACAATACGCTATCTGAAATAGGAGCGACGTAAATTGAACAAATGTGATAGAATTACGCTGAATGCTTATATTAAATGATCTAATCTGGTCTCTGATTGCCCTATCATAGAAGTTTAATAGTGCATTTTACTCGCCATTCCACGCGCTTTAAGATGCCGCCTAGCCCAGCACGCTATCTGAAATACGAGCGACGTAAATTGAACAAGTGTGATAGAATTTTGCTGAATTCTTAAATTAACCATAATATAAAATGATCTAATCGGGTCTCTGTTCGCCCTACCATAGAAGTCTAATAGTGCATTTCACTCACCATTTCACGCGTTTTAAGATGCCGCCGAGCCCAGTACGCTATCTGAAGTAGGAGCGACGTAAATTGAACGAATGTGATAGAATTTTGCTGAATTCTTAAATTAACCGTATATAAAATGATCTAATCGGGTCTCTGTTTGCCCTAGCCTAGAAGTTTACGAGTGCATTTTATTCGCCATTTCATGCGCATTGAGATGCCGCTTAGCCGAATACGCTATCTGAATCAGGAGCGACGTAAATTGAACAAATGTGATAAAAATTCCCTGAAATCTGATATTAAACAAAATATAAAATGTTCTAATCGGGTCTCTGATTGCCCTATCATAGAAGTTTAGTAGTGCACTTTACTCCCCATTCCACGCGCTTCAAGATGCCGCCTAGCCCAGTACGCTATCTGAAATAGGAGCGACATAAATTGAACAAATGTGATAGAATTACGCTGAATTCTTATATTAACCGTAATATAAAATGATCTAATCGGGTCTCTGTTTGCCTTATCCTAGAAGTTTGATAGTGCATTTTAGTCGCCATTTCATGCGCTTTGAGATGCCGCATAGCCCAGTTCGCTATCTGAAATATGAGCGACGTAAATTGAACAAATGTGATAGAATTTCGCTGAATTCTTATATTAACCAAAATATAAAATGATCTAATCGGGTCTCTGTTTGCCTTATCCTAGAAGTTTAATAATGCATTGCACTCGTCATTTCATGCGCTTTGAGATGCCGCTAAGCACAATAAGCTATCTGGAATAGCAGCGACGTAAATTGAACAAATGTGATAGAATTACTCCGAATTCTTATATTAACCGTAATATAAAATGATCTAATCAGGTCTCTGTTTGCCTTATCCTAGAAGTTTAATAGTGCATTTTACTCGCCATTCCACGCGCTTCAAGATGCCGCCTAGCCCAGTACGCTATCTGAAATAGGAGCGACGTAAATTGAACAGATGTGATAAAATTTAGCTGACATCTTAAATTAACCATAATATAAAATGATCTAATCGGGTCTCTGTTTGCCCTACCCTAGAAGTTTAATAGTGCATTTCACTCGTCATTTCATGCGCTTTGAGATGCCGCTAAGCACAATAAGCTATCTGAAATACGAGCGACCTAAATTGAACGAATGTGATAGAATTTTGCTGAATTCTTAAATTAACCATAATATAAAATGATCTAATCGGGTCTCTGCTTGCCCTACCCTAGAAGTTTAATAGTGCATTTTAGTCGCCATTTCATGCGCTTTGAGATGCCGCTTCGCCCAATACGCTATCTGAAATAGAAGCGACGTAAATTAAACAAATGTGATAGAATTTCCCTGAAATCTTATATTAAACAAAATATAAAATGATCCAATCGGGTCTCTGATTGACCTATCATAGAAGTTTAGCAGTGCATTTTACTCGCCATTCCACGCGCTTTAAGATGCCGCCTAGCCCAGTACGCTATCTGAAATAGGAGCGACGTAAATTGAACAGATGTGATAAAATATAGCTGACATCTTAAATTAACCATAATATAAAATGATCTAATCGGGTCTCTGTTTGCCCAACCCTAGAAGTTTAATTGTGCATTTTACTCGCCATTCCATGCGCCTTCAGATGCCTCTTAGCCCAATACGCTATCTGAAATAGGAGCGACCTAAATTGAACAAATGTGATAGAATTTCCCTGAAATCTTATATTAAACAAAATATAAAATGATCTACTCGGGTCACTGATTGCCCTCTCATAGAAGTTTAATAGTGCATTTTACTCGCCATTCCACGCGCTTTAAGTTGCCGCCTAGCCCAGTACGCTATCTGAAATAGGAGCGACGTAAATTGAACAAATGTGATAGAATTTTGCTGAATTCTTAAATTAACCATAACATAAAATGATCTAATCGGGTCTCTCTTTGCCCTACCCTAGACGTTTAATAGTGCATTTTCCTCGCCATTTCATGCGCTTTGAGATGTCGTTTAGCCCAATACGCTATCTGAAATACGTGCGACGTAAATTGAACAAATGTGATAGAATTTCGCTGAATTCTTATATTAACCAAAATATAAAATGATCTAATCGGGCCTCTGATTGCCCTATCATAGAAGATTAATAGTGCATTTTACTCGCCACTCCACGCGCTTTAGGATGCCGCCTCGCCCAGTACGCTATCCGAAATAGGAGCGACATAAATTGAACAAATGTGACAGAATTTTGCTGAATTCTTAAATTAACCATAATATAAAATGATCTAATCGGGTCTCTGTTTGCCCTGCCCTAGAAGTTTAATAGTGCATTTTACTCGCCATTTCATGCGCTTTGAGATGCCGCTTAGCCCAATACGCTATCTGAAATACGTGCGACGTAAATTGAACAAATGTGATAGAATTTCGCTGAATTCTTATATTAACCAAAATATAAAATGATCTAATCGGGTCTCTGATTGCCCTACCCTAGAAGTTTAATAGTGCATTTTACTCGCCATTTCATGCGCTTTGAGATGCCGCTTAGCCCAATACGCTATCTGAATTAGGAGCCACGAAAGTTGAACAAAGGTGATAGAATTTCGCTGAATTATTTTATCAACCAGAATGTAAAATGATCTAATCTGGTCTCTGTTCGCCCTAGCCTAGAAGTTTAATAGTGGATTTTGCTCGGCATTCCACGCGCTTTAAGATGCCGCCTAGCCCAGTACGCTACCTGAAATAGGAGCGACCTATATTGAACGAATGTGATAGAATTTTGCTGAATTCTTAAATTAACCATAATATAAAATGATCTAATCGGGTCTCTGCTTGCCCTATCATAGAAGATTAGTAGTGCATTTTACTCGCCATTCCACGCGCTTTAAGATGCCGCCTAGCCCAGTACGCTATCAGAATTAGGAGCGACGTAACTTGAACAAATGTGATAGAATTACGCTGCATTCTTATATTAACCGTAATATAAAATGATGTAATCGGGCCTCTGTTTGCCCTATCATAGAAGTTTGATAGTGCGTTTTACTCGCCATTTCATGTGCTTTAAGCTGCCGCATAGCCCAATACGCTATCTGGAATAGGAGCGACGTAAATTGAACAAATGTGATAGAATTTCCCTGAATTCTTATATTAACCTTAATGTAAAATGATCTAATCGTGTCTCTGTTCGCCCTACCATAGAAGTCTAATAGTGCATTTCACTCGCCATTTCATGCGCTTTGAGATGCCGCTTAGCACAATACGCTATTTGAAATAGGGGCGACGTAAATTGAACAAATGTGATAGAATTACGCTGAATTCTTATATTATCCGTAATATAAAATGATCTAATCGGGTCTCTGATTGCCCTATCAAAGAAGTTTAGTAGTGCATTCTACTCGCCGTTCCATGCGCTTTAAGTTGCCGCCTAGCCCAGTACGCTATCTGAAATAGGAGCGACGTAACTTGAACAAATGTGATAGAATTACGCTGAATTCTTATATTAACCGTAATATAAAATGATATAATCGGGTCTCTGATTGCCCTATCATAGAAGTTTAATAGTGCATTTTACTCGTCATTTCATGCACTTTGAGATGCCGCTTAGCCCAATACGCTATCTGAAATAGGAGCGACGTAAATTGAACAAATGTGATAGAATTTTGCTGAATTCTTAAATTAACCATAATATAAAATGATCTAATAGGGTCTCTGTTCGCCCTAGCCTAGAAGTGTAAGAGTGCATTTTACTCGCCCTTCCACGCGCTTTATGATGCCGCCTAGCCCAGTACGATATTTGAAATAGGAGCGACGTAAGTTTAACAAATGTGATAGAATTACGCTGAATTCTTATATTATCCGTAATATAAAATGATCTAATCGGTTCTCTGTTTGCCTTATCCTAGAAGTTTAATAGTACATCTTACTCGCCATTTCATGCGCTTTGAGATGCCGCTTAGCCCAATACGCTATCTGAAATAGGAGCGACGTAATTTGAACAAATGTGATAGAATTTCGCTTTATTCTTATATTAACCAAAATATAAAATGATCTAATCGGGTCTCTGATTGCCCTATCATCGAAGTTTAATAGTGCATTTCACTCGCCATTCCACGCGCTTTAAGATGCCGCCTAGCGCAGTACGCTATCTTAAATAGGAACGACGTAAATAGAACAATTGTGATAGAATTTCCCTGAATACTTATATTAACCAAAATATAAAATGATCTAATCGGGTCTCCGATTGCCCCATCATAGAAGTTTAATAGTGCATTTTACTCGCCAATCCACGCGCTTTAAGATTCCGCCTAGCCCAGTACGCTATCTGAAATAGGAGCGACGTAAGTTGAACAAATGTGATAGAATTTGGCTGTATTATTAAATTAACCATAATATAAAATGATCTAATCGGGTCTCCGTTTGCCCTACCCTAGAAGTGTAATAGTGCATTTCACTCGCCATTTCATGCGCCTTGAGATGCCGCTTAGCCCAATACGCTATCTGAAATAGGAGCGACGTAAATAGAACAATTGTGATAGAATTTCGCTGAATTCTTATATTAACCAAAATATAAAATGATCTAATCGGGTCTCTGATTGCCCTATCATAGAAGTTTAGTAGTGCATTTCACTCGCCCTTCCACGTGCTTCAAGATGCCGCCTAGCCCAGTACACTATCTGAAATAGGAGCGACGTATGTTGACCAAATGTGATAGAATTACGCTGAATTCTTATATTAACCGTAATATAAAATGATCTAATCGGGTCTCTGTTCGCCCTACCCTAGAAGATTACAAGCACATTTCACTCGTCATTTCATGCGCTTTGGGATGCCGCTTAGCCCAATACGCTATCTGCAATAGGAGCGACGTAAATTGAACAAATGTGATAGAATTCGGCTGAATTCTTAAATTAACCATAATATAAAATGATCTAATCGGGTCTCTGTTTGCCCTACCATAGAAGTTTAACAGTGCATTTTACTCGCCATTTCATGCGCTTTGAGATGCCGCTTAGCCCAATACGCTATCTGAAATAGGAGCGACGTAAATTGAACAAATGTGATAGAATTTGGCTGAATTCTTAAATAACCGTAATATAAAATGATCTAATCGGGTCTCTGTTTGCCCTACCCTAGAAGTTTAATAGTGCATTTTACTCGCCATTTCATGCGCTTTGAGATGGCGCTTAGCCCAATACGCTATCTGAAATAGTAGCGACGTAAATTGAACAAATGTGATAGAATTTCCCTGAATACTTATATTAACCTTAATGTTAAATGATCTAATCGGGTCTCTGATTGCCCTATCATAGAAGTTTAATAGTGCATTTTACTCGCCAATCCACGCGCTTTAAGATTCCGCTTAGCCCAATACGCTATCTGAAATAGGAGCGACGTAAATTGAACAAATGTGATAGAATTTGGCTGAATTCTTAAATTAACCATAATATAAAATGATCTAATCGGCTCCCTGTTTGCCTTATCCTAGAAGTTTAATAGTGAATTTTACTCGCCACTTCATGCGCATTGAGATGCCGCTTAGCCCAATACGCTATCTGAAATAGGAGCGACGTAAATTGAACAAATATGATAGAGTTTCGCTGAATTCTTAAATTAACCATAATATAAAATCATCTTATCGGGTCTCTGTTTGCCCTACCCTAGAAGTTTAATAGTGCATTTTACTCGCCATTTCTTGCGCTTTAAGATGCCGCCGAGCCCAGTACGGTATCTGAAGTAGGAGCGACGTAAGTTGAACAAATGTGATAGAATTACGCTGAATTCTTATATTAACCGTAATATAAAATGATCTAATCGGTTCTCTGTTCACGCTACCCTAGAAGTTCAAGAGTGCCTTTCACTCGTCATTTCATGCGCTTTGAGATGCCGCTTAGCCCAATACGCTATCTGAAATAGGAGCGACGTAAATTGAACAAATGTGATAGAATTTGGCTGAATTCTTAAATTAACCGTAATATAAAATGATCTAATCGGGTCTCTGTTCGCCCTACCCTAGAAGATTATTAGTGCATTTCACTCGTCATTTCATGCGCTTTGAGATGCCGCTTAGCCCAATACGCTATCTGCAATAGGAGCGACGTAAATTGAACAAATGTGATAGAATTCGGCTGAATTCTTAAATTAACCATAATATAAAATGATCTAATCGGGTCTCTGTTAGCCCTACCCTAGAAGTTTAACAGTGCATTTTACTCGCCATTTCATGCGCTTTGAGATACCGCTTAGCCCAATACGCTATCTGAAATAGGAGCGACGTAAATTGAACAAATGTGATAGAATTTCCCTGAAATCTTATATTAAACAAAATATAAAATGATCTAAACGGGACTCTGATAGCCCTATCATAGAAGTTTAGTAGTGCATTTTACTCGCCATTCCACGCGCTTTAAGATGCCGCCTAGCCCAGTACGCTATCTGAAATAGGAGCGACGTAAGTTGAACAAATGTGATAGAATTACGCTGAATTCTTATATTAACCGTAATATAAAATGATCTTATCGGGTCTCTGTTTGCCCTACCCTAGAAGTTTAATAGTGCATTTTACTCGCCATTTCTTGCGCTTTAAGATGCCGCCGAGCCCAGTACGCTACCTGAAGTAGGAGCGACGTAAATTGAACAATTCTGATAGAATTTCGCTGAATTCTTATATTAACCAAAATATAAAATGATCTAGTCGGGTCTCTGATTGCCCTATCATAGAAGTTTAATAGTGCATTTTGATCGCCATTCCACGCGCTTTAAGATGCCGCCTAGCCCAGTATGCTATCTGAAATTGGAGCGACGTAAATTGAACAAATGTGACAGAATTTTGCTGACATCTTAAATTAACCATAATATAAAATGATCTAATCGGGTCTCTGTTTGCCCTACCCTAGAAGTTTAATAGTGCATTTTACTCGCCATTTCATGCGCTTTGAGATGGCGCTTAGCCCAATACGATATCTGAAATAGGAGCGACGTAAATTGAACAAATGTGATAGAATTTTGCTGAATTCTTAAATTAACCATAATATAAAATGATCTAATCGGGTCTCTGTTTGCCACACCCTAGAAGTTTAATAGCGGATTTTGCTCGCCATTTCAGGCGCTTTGAAATGCCGCTTAGCCCAATACGCTATCTGAAATAGGAGCGACGTAAATTGAACAAATGTGATAGAATTTGGCTGAATTGTTAAATTAACCATAATATAAAATGATCTAATCGGGTCTCTGTTTGCCCTACCCTAGAAGTTTAATAGTGCATTTTACTCGCCATTTCATGCGCTTTGAGATGGCGCTTAGCCCAATACGCTATCTGAAATAGGAGCGACGTAAATTGAACAAATGTGATAGAATTTGGCTGAATTCTTAAATTAACCATAATATAAAATCATCTAATCGGGTCTCCGTTTGCCCTACCTTGAAGTTTAATAGTGCATTTTATTCGCCATTTCATACGCTTTGAGATGCCGCTTTGCCCAATACGCTATCTGAAATAGGAGCGACGTAAATTGAACAAATGTGATAGAATTTCACTGAATTCTTATATTAACCAAAATATAAAATGATCTAATCGGGTCTCTGAATGCCCTAGCATAGAAGTTTAATAGTGCATTTTACTCGCCATTTCATGCGCTTTGAGATGCCGCTTAACCCAATACGCTATCTGAAATAGGAGCGACGTAAATTGAACAAATGTGATAGAATTTTGCTGAATTCTTAAATTAACCATAATATAAAATCATCTTATCGGGTCTCTGTTTGCCCTACCCTAGAAGTTTAATAGTGCATTTTACTCGCCATTTCTTGCGCTTTAAGATGCCGCCGAGCCCAGTACGCTATCTGAAGTAGGAGCGACGTAAATTGAACAATTCTGATAGAATTTCGCTGAATTCTTATATTAACCAAAATATAAAATGATCTAGTCGGGTCTCTGATTGCCCTATCATAGAAGTTTAATAGTGCATTTTGATCGCCATTCCACGCGCTTTAAGATGCCGCCTAGCACAGTATGCTATCTGAAATTGGAGCGACGTAAATTGAACAATTCTGATAGAATTTCGCTGAATTCTTATATTAACCAAAATATAAAATGATCTAGTCGGGGTCTCTGATTGCCCTATCATAGAAGTTTAATAGTGCATTTTGATCGCCATTCCACGCGCTTTAAGATGCCGCCTAGCACAGTATGCTATCTGAAATTGGAGCGACGTAAATTGAACAAATGTGACAGAATTTTGCTGACATCTTAAATTAACCATAATATAAAATGATCTAATCGGGTCTCTGTTTGCCCTACCCTACAAGTATAGCAGTGCATTTTACTCGCCATTTCATGCGCTTTGAGATGCCGCTTAGCCCAATACGCTATCTGAAATAGGAGCGCCGTAAATTGAACAAATGTGATAGGAATTTCCCTAAATTCTTATATTAACCAAAATATAAAATGATCTAATCGGGTCTCTGATTGCCCTATCATAGAAGTTTAATAGTGCATTTTACTCGACAATCCACGCGCTTTAAGATTCCGCCTAGCCCAGTACGCTATTTGAAATAGGAGCGACGTAAATTGAACAAATGTGATAGAATTTGGCAGAATTCTTAAGTTAACCATAATATAAAATGATCTAATCGGGTCTCTGTTTGCCCTACCCTAGAAGTTTAATAGTGCATTTCACTCGCCATTTCATGCGCTTTGAGATGCCGCTTAGCCCAATACGCTATCTGCAATAGGAGCGACGTAAATTGAACAAATGTGATAGAATTCGGCTGAATTCTTAAATTAACCATAATATAAAATGATCTAATCGGGTCTCTGTTTGCCCTACCCTAGAAGTTTAACAGTGCATTTTACTCGCCATTTCATGCGCTTTGAGATACCGCTTAGCCCAATACGCTATCTGAAATAGGGGCGACGTAAATTGAACAAATGTGATAGAATTTCCCTGAATACTTATATTAACCTTAATGTAAAATGATCTAATCGGGTCTCTGATTGCCCTATCATAGAAGTTTAATAGTGCATTTTACTCGCCAATCCACGCGCTCTAAGATTCCGCCTAGCCCAGTACGCTATCTGAAATAGGAGCGACGTAAATTGTACAAATGTGATAGAATTTGGCTGAATTCTTAAATTAACCATAATATAAAATGATCTAATCGGGTCTCTGTTTGCCCTACCCTAGAAGTTTAATAGTGCATTTTACTCGCCATTTCATGCGCTTTGAGATGGCTCTTAGCCCAATACGCTATCTGAAATAGGAGCGACGTAAATTGAACAATTCTGATAGAATTTCGCTGAATTCTTATATTAACCAAAATATAAAATGATCTAGTCGGGTCTCTGATTGCCCCTATCATAGAAGTTTAATAGTGCATTTTGATCGCCATTCCACGCGCTTTAAGATGCCCGCCTAGCACAGTATGCTATCTGAAATTGGAGCGACGTAAATTGAACAATTCTGATAGAATTTCGCTGAATTCTTATATTAACCAAAATATAAAATGATCTAGTCGGGTCTCTGATTGCCCTATCATAGAAGTTTAATAGTGCATTTTGATCGCCATTCCACGCGCTTTAAGATGCCGCCTAGCACAGTATGCTATCTGAAATTGGAGCGACGTAAATTGAACAAATGTGACAGAATTTTGCTGACATCTTAAATTAACCATAATATAAAATGATCTAATCGGGTCTCTGTTTGCCCTACCCCTACAAGTATAGCAGTGAATTTTACTCGCCATTTCATGCCCTTTGAGATGCCGCTTAGCCCAATACGCTATCTGAAATAGGAGCGCCGTAAATTGAACAAATGTGATAGAATTTCCCTGAATTCTTATATTAACCAAAATATAAAATGATCTAATCGGGTCTCTGATTGCCCTATCATAGAAGTTTAATAGTGCATTTTACTCGACAATCCACGCGCTTTAAGATTCCGCCTAGCCCAGTACGCTATTTGAAATAGGAGCGACGTAAATTGAACAAATGTGATAGAATTTGGCAGAATTCTTAAGTTAACCATAATATAAAATGATCTAATCGGGTCTCTGTTTGCCCTACCCTAGAAGATTAATAGTGCATTTCACTCGCCATTTCATGCGCTTTGAGATGCCGCTTAGCCCAATACGCTATCTGCAATAGGAGCGACGTAAATTGAACAAATGTGATAGAATTCGGCTGAATTCTTAAATTAACCATAATATAAAATGATCTAATCGGGTCTCTGTTTGCCCTACCCTAGAAGTTTAACAGTGCATTTTACTCGCCATTTCATGCGCTTTGAGATACCGCTTAGCCCATTACGCTATCTGAAATAGGGGCGACGTAAATTGAACAAATGTGATAGAATTTCCCTGAATACTTATATTAACCTTAATGTAAAATGATCTAATCGGGTCTCTGATTGCCCTATCATAGAAGTTTAATAGTGCATTTTACTCGCCAATCCACGCGCTCTAAGATTCCGCCTAGCCCAGTACGCTATCTGAAATAGGAGCGACGTAAATTGTACAAATGTGACAGAATTTGGCTGAATTCTTAAATTAACCATAATATAAAATGATCTAATCGGGTCTCTGTTTGCCCTACCCTAGAAGTTTAATAGTGCATTTTACTCGCCATTTCATGCGCTTTGAGATGGCGCTTAGCCCAATACGCTATCTGAAATAGGAGCGACGTAAATTGAACAAATGTGATAGAATTTGGCTGAAGTCTTAAATTAACCATAATATAAAATGATCTAATCGGGTCTCTGTTTGCCCTACCCTAGAAGTTTAATAGTGCATTTTACTCGCCATTTCATGCGCTTTGAGATGCCGCTTAGCCCAATAAGCTATCTGAAATAGGAGCGATGTAAATTGAACAAATGTGATAGAATTTCGCTGAATTCTTAAATTAACCATAATATGAAATGACCTAATCGGGTCTCTGTTTGCCCTACCCTAGAAGTTTAATAGTGCATTTTACTCGTCATTTCATGCGCTTTGAGTTGCCGCCTAGCCCAGTACGCTATCTGAAATAGGAGCGACGTAAATTGAGCAAATGTGATAGAATTTCGCTGAATTCTTTTATTTACCATAATGTTAATAGATCTAATCGGGTCTCTGTTCGCCCTAGCGTAGACGCATAATAGTGCATTTTATTCGTCATTTCATGCGCTTTGAGATGCCGCTTAGCCGAATACGCTACCTGAAATAGGGGCGACGTAAAATGAACAAACGTGATAGAATTTCGCTGAATACTTATATTAACCAATATATAAAATGATCTAATCGGGTCTCTGATTGCCCTATCATAGAAGTTTAAGAGTGCATTTTGCTCGCCATTCCACGCGCTTTAAGATGCCGCCTAGCCCAGTACGCTATCTGAAATAGGAGCGACGTAAGTTGAACAAATGTGATAGAATAACGCTGAATTCTTATATTAACCGTAATATAAAATGGTCTAATCGGGTCTCCGTTTGCCTTGACCTAGAAGTTTAATAGTGCATTTCTCTCGTCATTTCATGCGCTTCGAGATGCCGCTTAGCCCAATACGCTATCTGAAATAGGAGCGACGTAAATAGAACAATTGTGATAGAATTTCGCTGAATTCTTATATTAACCAAAATATAAAATGATCTAATCGGGTCTCTGATTGCCCTATCATAGAAGTTTAGTAGTGCATTTCACTCGCCCTTCCACGTGCTTTAAGATGCCGCCTAGCCCAGTACACTATCTGAAATAGGAGCGACGTATGTTGACCAAATGTGATAGAATTACGCTGAATTCTTATATTAACCGTAATATAAAATGATCTAATCGGGTCTCTGTTCGCCCTACCCTAGAAGATTACAAGCACATTTCACTCGTCATTTCATGCGCTTTGGGATGCCGCTTAGCCCAATACGCTATCTGCAATAGGAGCGACGTAAATTGAACAAATGTGATAGAATTCGGCTGAATTCTTAAATTAACCATAATATAAAATGATCTAATCGGGTCTCTGTTTGCCCTACCATAGAAGTTTAACAGTGCATTTTACTCGCCATTTCATGCGCTTTGAGATGCCGCTTAGCCCAATACGCTATCTGAAATAGGAGCGACGTAAATTGAACAAATGTGATAGAATTTGGCTGAATTCTTAAATAACCGTAATATAAAATGATCTAATCGGGTCTCTGTTTGCCCTACCCTAGAAGTTTAATGGTGCATTTTACTCGCCATTTCATGCGCTTTGAGATGGCGCTTAGCCCAATACGCTATCTGAAATAGTAGCGACGTAAATTGAACAAATGTGATAGAATTTCCCTGAATACTTATATTAACCTTAATGTTAAATGATCTAATCGGGTCTCTGATTGCCCTATCATAGAAGTTTAATAGTGCATTTTACTCGCCAATCCACGCGCTTTAAGATTCCGCTTAGCCCAATACGCTATCTGAAATAGGAGCGACGTAAATTGAACAAATGTGATAGAATTTGGCTGAATTCTTAAATTAACCATAATATAAAATGATCTAATCGGCTCCCTGTTTGCCTTATCCTAGAAGTTTAATAGTGAATTTTACTCGCCACTTCATGCGCATTGAGATGCCGCTTAGCCCAATACGCTATCTGAAATAGGAGCGACGTAAATTGAACAAATATGATAGAGTTTCGCTGAATTCTTAAATTAACCATAATATAAAATCATCTTATCGGGTCTCTGTTTGCCCTACCCTAGAAGTTTAATAGTGCATTTTACTCGCCATTTCTTGCGCTTTAAGATGCCGCCGAGCCCAGTACGGTATCTGAAGTAGGAGCGACGTAAGTTGAACAAATGTGATAGAATTACGCTGAATTCTTATATTAACCGTAATATAAAATGATCTAATCGGTTCTCTGTTCACGCTACCCTAGAAGTTCAAGAGTGCCTTTCACTCGCCATTTCATGCGCTTTGAGATGCCGCTTAGCCCAATACGCTATCTGAAATAGGAGCGACGTAAATTGAACAAATGTGATAGAATTTGGCTGAATTCTTAAATTAACCGTAATATAAAATGATCTAATCGGGTCTCTGTTCGCCCTACCCTAGAAGATTATTAGTGCATTTCACTCGTCATTTCATGCGCTTTGAGATGCCGCTTAGCCCAATACGCTATCTGCAATAGGAGCGACGTAAATTGAACAAATGTGATAGAATTCGGCTGAATTCTTAAATTAACCATAATATAAAATGATCTAATCGGGTCTCTGTTAGCCCTACCCTAGAAGTTTAACAGTGCATTTTACTCGCCATTTCATGCGCTTTGAGATACCGCTTAGCCCAATACGCTATCTGAAATAGGAGCGACGTAAATTGAACAAATGTGATAGAATTTCCCTGAAATCTTATATTAAACAAAATATAAAATGATCTAAACGGGACTCTGATAGCCCTATCATAGAAGTTTAGTAGTGCATTTTACTCGCCATTCCACGCGCTTTAAGATGCCGCCTAGGCCAGTACGCTATCTGAAATAGGAGCGACGTAAGTTGAACAAATGTGATAGAATTACGCTGAATTCTTATATTAACCGTAATATAAAATGATCTAATCGGGTCCCTGTTTGCTTTATCCTAGAAGTTTAATAGTGAATTTTACTCGCCATTTCATGCGCATTGAGATGGCGCTTAGCCCAATACGCTATCTGAAGTAGGAGCGACGTAAATTGAACAAAATATGATAGAGTTTCGCTGAATTCTTAAATTAACCATAATATAAAATCATCTTATCGGGTCTCTGTTTGCCCTACCCTAGAAGTTTAATAGTGCATTTTACTCGCCATTTCTTGCGCTTTAAGATGCCGCCGAGCCCAGTACGCTACCTGAAGTAGGAGCGACGTAAATTGAACAATTCTGATAGAATTTCGCTGAATTCTTATATTAACCAAAATATAAAATGATCTAGTCGGGTCTCTGATTGCCCTATCATAGAAGTTTAATAGTGCATTTTGATCGCCATTCCACGCGCTTTAAGATGCCGCCTAGCCCAGTATGCTATCTGAAATTGGAGCGACGTAAATTGAACAAATGTGACAGAATTTTGCTGACATCTTAAATTAACCATAATATAAAATGATCTAATCGGGTCTCTGTTTGCCCTACCCTAGAAGTTTAATAGTGCATTTTACTCGCCATTTCATGCGCTTTGAGATGGCGCTTAGCCCAATACGATATCTGAAATAGGAGCGACGTAAATTGAACAAATGTGATAGAATTTTGCTGAATTCTTAAATTAACCATAATATAAAATGATCTAATCGGGTCTCTGTTTGCCACACCCCTAGAAGTTTAATAGCGGATTTTGCTCGCCATTTCAGGCGCTTTGAGATGCCGCTTAGCCCAATACGCTATCTGAAATAGGAGCGACGTAAATTGAACAAATGTGATAGAATTTGGCTGAATTGTTAAATTAACCATAATATAAAATGATCTAATCGGGTCTCTGTTTGCCCTACCCTAGAAGTTTAATAGTGCATTTTACTCGCCATTTCATGCGCTTTGAGATGGCGCTTAGCCCAATACGCTATCTGAAATAGGAGCGACGTAAATTGAACAAATGTGATAGAATTTGGCTGAATTCTTAAATTAACCATAATATAAAATCATCTAATCGGGTCTCCGTTTGCCCTACCCTTGAAGTTTAATAGTGCATTTTATTCGCCATTTCATACGCTTTGAGATGCCGCTTTGCCCAATACGCTATCTGAAATAGGAGCGACGTAAATTGAACAAATGTGATAGAATTTCACTGAATTCTTATATTAACCAAAATATAAAATGATCTAATCGGGTCTCTGAATGCCCTAGCATAGAAGTTTAATAGTGCATTTTACTCGCCATTTCATGCGCTTTGAGATGCCGCTTAACCCAATACGCTATCTGAAATAGGAGCGACGTAAATTGAACAAATGTGATAGAATTTTGCTGAATTCTTAAATTAACCATAATATAAAATCATCTTATCGGGTCTCTGTTTGCCCTACCCTAGAAGTTTAATAGTGCATTTTACTCGCCATTTCTTGCGCTTTAAGATGCCGCCGAGCCCAGTACGCTATCTGAAGTAGGAGCGACGTAAATTGAACAATTCTGATAGAATTTCGCTGAATTCTTATATTAACCAAAATATAAAATGATCTAGTCGGGTCTCTGATTGCCCTATCATAGAAGTTTAATAGTGCATTTTGATCGCCATTCCACGCGCTCCTAATCTGAAATTGGAGCGACGTAAATTGAACAATTCTGATAGAATTTCGCTGAATTCTTATATTAACCAAAATATAAAATGATCTAGTCGGGTCTCTGATTGCCCTATCATAGAAGTTTAATAGTGCATTTTGATCGCCATTCCACGCGCTTTAAGATGCCGCCTAGCACAGTATGCTATCTGAAATTGGAGCGACGTAAATTGAACAAATGTGACAGAATTTTGCTGACATCTTAAATTAACCATAATATAAAATGATCTAATCGGGTCTCTGTTTGCCCTACCCTACAAGTATAGCAGTGCATTTTACTCGCCATTTCATGCGCTTTGAGATGCCGCTTAGCCCAATACGCTATCTGAAATAGGAGCGCCGTAAATTGAACAAATGTGATAGAATTTCCCTGAATTCTTATATTAACCAAAATATAAAATGATCTAATCGGGTCTCTGATTGCCCTATCATAGAAGTTTAATAGTGCATTTTACTCGACAATCCACGCGCTTTAAGATTCCGCCTAGCCCAGTACGCTATTTGAAATAGGAGCGACGTAAATTGAACAAATGTGATAGAATTTGGCAGAATTCTTAAGTTAACCATAATATAAAATGATCTAATCGGGTCTCTGTTTGCCCTACCCTAGAAGTTTAATAGTGCATTTCACTCGCCATTTCATGCGCTTTGAGATGCCGCTTAGCCCAATACGCTATCTGCAATAGGAGCGACGTAAATTGAACAAATGTGATAGAATTCGGCTGAATTCTTAAATTAACCATAATATAAAATGATCTAATCGGGTCTCTGTTTGCCCTACCCTAGAAGTTTAACAGTGCATTTTACTCGCCATTTCATGCGCTTTGAGATACCGCTTAGCCCAATACGCTATCTGAAATAGGGGCGACGTAAATTGAACAAATGTGATAGAATTTCCCTGAATACTTATATTAACCTTAATGTAAAATGATCTAATCGGGTCTCTGATTGCCCTATCATAGAAGTTTAATAGTGCATTTTACTCGCCAATCCACGCGCTCTAAGATTCCGCCTAGCCCAGTACGCTATCTGAAATAGGAGCGACGTAAATTGTACAAATGTGATAGAATTTGGCTGAATTCTTAAATTAACCATAATATAAAATGATCTAATCGGGTCTCTGTTTGCCCTACCCTAGAAGTTTAATAGTGCATTTTACTCGCCATTTCATGCGCTTTGAGATGGCTCTTAGCCCAATACGCTATCTGAAATAGGAGCGACGTAAATTGAACAATTCTGATAGAATTTCGCTGAATTCTTATATTAACCAAAATATAAAATGATCTAGTCGGGTCTCTGATTGCCCTATCATAGAAGTTTAATAGTGCATTTTGATCGCCATTCCACGCGCTTTAAGATGCCGCCTAGCACAGTATGCTATCTGAAATTGGAGCGACGTAAATTGAACAATTCTGATAGAATTTCGCTGAATTCTTATATTAACCAAAATATAAAATGATCTAGTCGGGTCTCTGATTGCCCTATCATAGAAGTTTAATAGTGCATTTTGATCGCCATTCCACGCGCTTTAAGATGCCGCCTAGCACAGTATGCTATCTGAAATTGGAGCGACGTAAATTGAACAAATGTGACAGAATTTTGCTGACATCTTAAATTAACCATAATATAAAATGATCTAATCGGGTCTCTGTTTGCCCTACCCTACAAGTATAGCAGTGAATTTTACTCGCCATTTCATGCGCTTTGAGATGCCGCTTAGCCCAATACGCTATCTGAAATAGGAGCGCCGTAAATTGAACAAATGTGATAGAATTTCCCTGAATTCTTATATTAACCAAAATATAAAATGATCTAATCGGGTCTCTGATTGCCCTATCATAGAAGTTTAATAGTGCATTTTACTCGACAATCCACGCGCTTTAAGATTCCGCCTAGCCCAGTACGCTATTTGAAATAGGAGCGACGTAAATTGAACAAATGTGATAGAATTTGGCAGAATTCTTAAGTTAACCATAATATAAAATGATCTAATCGGGTCTCTGTTTGCCCTACCCTAGAAGTTTAATAGTGCATTTCACTCGCCATTTCATGCGCTTTGAGATGCCGCTTAGCCCAATACGCTATCTGCAATAGGAGCGACGTAAATTGAACAAATGTGATAGAATTCGGCTGAATTCTTAAATTAACCATAATATAAAATGATCTAATCGGGTCTCTGTTTGCCCTACCCTAGAAGTTTAACAGTGCATTTTACTCGCCATTTCATGCGCTTTGAGATACCGCTTAGCCCATTACGCTATCTGAAATAGGGGCGACGTAAATTGAACAAATGTGATAGAATTTCCCTGAATACTTATATTAACCTTAATGTAAAATGATCTAATCGGGTCTCTGATTGCCCTATCATAGAAGTTTAATAGTGCATTTTACTCGCCAATCCACGCGCTCTAAGATTCCGCCTAGCCCAGTACGCTATCTGAAATAGGAGCGACGTAAATTGTACAAATGTGACAGAATTTGGCTGAATTCTTAAATTAACCATAATATAAAATGATCTAATCGGGTCTCTGTTTGCCCTACCCTAGAAGTTTAATAGTGCATTTTACTCGCCATTTCATGCGCTTTGAGATGGCGCTTAGCCCAATACGCTATCTGAAATAGGAGCGACGTAAATTGAACAAATGTGATAGAATTTGGCTGAAGTCTTAAATTAACCATAATATAAAATGATCTAATCGGGTCTCTGTTTGCCCTACCCTAGAAGTTTAATAGTGCATTTTACTCGCCATTTCATGCGCTTTGAGATGCCGCTTAGCCCAATAAGCTATCTGAAATAGGAGCGATGTAAATTGAACAAATGTGATAGAATTTCGCTGAATTCTTAAATTAACCATAATATGAAATGACCTAATCGGGTCTCTGTTTGCCCTACCCTAGAAGTTTAATAGTGCATTTTACTCGTCATTTCATGCGCTTTGAGATGCCGCCTAGCCCAGTACGCTATCTGAAATAGGAGCGACGTAAATTGAACAAATGTGATAGAATTTCGCTGAATTCTTTTATTTACCATAATGTTAATAGATCTAATCGGGTCTCTGTTCGCCCTAGCGTAGACGCATAATAGTGCATTTTATTCGTCATTTCATGCGCTTTGAGATGCCGCTTAGCCGAATACGCTACCTGAAATAGGGGCGACGTAAAATGAACAAACGTGATAGAATTTCGCTGAATACTTATATTAACCAATATATAAAATGATCTAATCGGGTCTCTGATTGCCCTATCATAGAAGTTTAAGAGTGCATTTTGCTCGCCATTCCACGCGCTTTAAGATGCCGCCTAGCCCAGTACGCTATCTGAAATAGGAGCGACGTAAGTTGAACAAATGTGATAGAATAACGCTGAATTCTTATATTAACCGTAATATAAAATGGTCTAATCGGGTCTCCGTTTGCCTTGACCTAGAAGTTTAATAGTGCATTTCTCTCGTCATTTCATGCGCTTCGAGATGCCGCTTAGCCCAATACGCTATCTGAAATAGGGGCGACGTAAATTAAACAAATGTGACAGAATTACGCTGAATTCTTATATTAACCGTAATATAAAAAGATCTAATCGGGTCTTTGTTTGCCCTACCCTAGAAGTTTAATAGTGCATTTTACTCGCCCTTTCATGCGCATTGAGATGCCGCTTAGCCCAATACGCTATCTGAAATAGGAGCGAAGTAAATTGAACAAATGTGATAGAATTTGGCTGAATTCTTAAATAACCGTAATATAAAATGATCTAATCGGGTCTCTGTTTGCCCTATCCTAGAAGTTTAATGGTGCATTTTACTCGCCATTTCATGCGCTTTGAGATGGCGCTTAGCCCAATACGCTATCTGAAATAGTAGCGACGTAAATTGAACAAATGTGATAGAATTTCCCTGAATACTTATATTAACCTTAATGTTAAATGATCTAATCGGGTCTCTGATTGCCCTATCATAGAAGTTTAATAGTGCATTTTACTCGCCAATCCACGCGCTTTAAGATTCCGCTTAGCCCAATACGCTATCTGAAATAGGAGCGACGTAAATTGAACAAATGTGATAGAATTTGGCTGAATTCTTAAATTAACCATAATATAAAATGATCTAATCGGGTCCCTGTTTGCCTTATCCTAGAAGTTTAATAGTGAATTTTACTCGCCACTTCATGCGCATTGAGATGCCGCTTAGCCCAATACGCTATCTGAAATAGGAGCGACGTAAATTGAACAAATATGATAGAGTTTCGCTGAATTCTTAAATTAACCATAATATAAAATGATCTAGTCGGGTCTCTGATTGCCCTATCATAGAAGTTTAATAGTGCATTTTGATCGCCATTCCACGCGCTTTAAGATGCCGCCTAGCACAGTATGCTATCTGAAATTGGAGCGACGTAAATTGAACAATTCTGATAGAATTTCGCTGAATTCTTATATTAACCAAAATATAAAATGATCTAGTCGGGTCTCTGATTGCCCTATCATAGAAGTTTAATAGTGCATTTTGATCGCCATTCCACGCGCTTTAAGATGCCGCCTAGCACAGTATGCTATCTGAAATTGGAGCGACGTAAATTGAACAAATGTGACAGAATTTTGCTGACATCTTAAATTAACCATAATATAAAATGATCTAATCGGGTCTCTGTTTGCCCTACCCTACAAGTATAGCAGTGAATTTTACTCGCCATTTCATGCGCTTTGAGATGCCGCTTAGCCCAATACGCTATCTGAAATAGGAGCGCCGTAAATTGAACAAATGTGATAGAATTTCCCTGAATTCTTATATTAACCAAAATATAAAATGATCTAATCGGGTCTCTGATTGCCCTATCATAGAAGTTTAATAGTGCATTTTACTCGACAATCCACGCGCTTTAAGATGCCGCCTAGCACAGTATGCTATCTGAAATTGGAGCGACGTAAATTGAACAAATGTGACAGAATTTTGCTGACATCTTAAATTAACCATAATATAAAATGATCTAATCGGGTCTCTGTTTGCCCTACCCTACAAGTATAGCAGTGAATTTTACTCGCCATTTCATGCGCTTTGAGATGCCGCTTAGCCCAATACGCTATCTGAAATAGGAGCGCCGTAAATTGAACAAATGTGATAGAATTTCCCTGAATTCTTATATTAACCAAAATATAAAATGATCTAATCGGGTCTCTGATTGCCCTATCATAGAAGTTTAATAGTGCATTTTACTCGACAATCCACGCGCTTTAAGATTCCGCCTAGCCCAGTACGCTATTTGAAATAGGAGCGACGTAAATTGAACAAATGTGATAGAATTTGGCAGAATTCTTAAGTTAACCATAATAGAAAATGATCTAATCGGGTCTCTGTTTGCCCTACCCTAGAAGTTTAATAGTGCATTTCACTCGCCATTTCATGCGCTTTGAGATGCCGCTTAGCCCAATACGCTATCTGCAATAGGAGCGACGTAAATTGAACAAATGTGATAGAATTCGGCTGAATTCTTAAATTAACCATAATATAAAATGATCTAATCGGGTCTCTGTTTGCCCTACCCTAGAAGTTTAACAGTGCATTTTACTCGCCATTTCATGCGCTTTGAGATACCGCTTAGCCCATTACGCTATCTGAAATAGGGGCGACGTAAATTGAACAAATGTGATAGAATTTCCCTGAATACTTATATTAACCTTAATGTAAAATGATCTAATCGGGTCTCTGATTGCCCTATCATAGAAGTTTAATAGTGCATTTTACTCGCCAATCCACGCGCTCTAAGATTCCGCCTAGCCCAGTACGCTATCTGAAATAGGAGCGACGTAAATTGTACAAATGTGACAGAATTTGGCTGAATTCTTAAATTAACCATAATATAAAATGATCTAATCGGGTCTCTGTTTGCCCTACCCTAGAAGTTTAATAGTGCATTTTACTCGCCATTTCATGCGCTTTGAGATGGCGCTTAGCCCAATACGCTATCTGAAATAGGAGCGACGTAAATTGAACAAATGTGATAGAATTTGGCTGAAGTCTTAAATTAACCATAATATAAAATCATCTAATCGGGTCTCTGTTTGCCCTACCCTAGAAGTTTAATAGTGCATTTTATTCGCCATTTCATACGCTTTGAGATGCCGCTTTGCCCAATACGATATCTGAAATAGGAGCGACGTAAATTGAACAAATGTGATAGAATTTCACTGAATTCTTATATTAACCAAAATATAAAATGATCTAATCGGGTCTCTGATTGCCCTAGCATAGAAGTTTAATAGTGCATTTTACTCGCCATTTCATGCGCTTTGAGATGCCGCTTAGTCCAATACGCTATCTGAAATAGGAGCGACGTAAATTGAACAAATGTGATAGAATTTTGCTGAATTCTTAAATTAACCATAATATAAAATGATCTAATCGGGTCTCTGTTTGCCACACCCTAGAAGTTTAATAGCGGATTTTGCTCGCCATTTCATGCGCTTTGAGATACCGCTTAGCCCAATACGCTATCTGAAATAGGAGCGACGTAAATTGAACAAATGTGATAGAATTTCCCTGAAATCTTATATTAAACAAAATATAAAATGATCTAAACGGGACTCTGATAGCCCTATCATAGAAGTTTAGTAGTGCATTTTACTCGCCATTCCACGCGCTTTAAGATGCCGCCTAGCCCAGTACGCTATCTGAAATAGGAGCGACGTAAGTTGAACAAATGTGATAGAATTACGCTGAATTCTTATATTAACCGTAATATAAAATGATCTAATCGGGTCCCTGTTTGCTTTATCCTAGAAGTTTAATAGTGAATTTTACTCGCCATTTCATGCGCATTGAGATGCCGCTTAGCCCAATACGCTATCTGAAATAGGAGCGACGTAAATTGAACAAATATGATAGAGTTTCGCTGAATTCTTAAATTAACCATAATATAAAATCATCTTATCGGGTCTCTGTTTGCCCTACCCTAGAAGTTTAATAGTGCATTTTACTCGCCATTTCTTGCGCTTTAAGATGCCGCCGAGCCCAGTACGCTATCTGAAGTAGGAGCGACGTAAATTGAACAATTCTGATAGAATTTCGCTGAATTCTTATATTAACCAAAATATAAAATGATCTAGTCGGGTCTCTGATTGCCCTATCATAGAAGTTTAATAGTGCATTTTGATCGCCATTCCAGGCGCTTTAAGATGCCGCCTAGCCCAGTATGCTATCTGAAATTGGAGCGACGTAAATTGAACAAATGTGACAGAATTTTGCTGACATCTTAAATTAACCATAATATAAAATGATCTAATCGGGTCTCTGTTTGCCCTACCCTAGAAGTTTAATAGTGCATTTTACTCGCCATTTCATGCGCTTTGAGATGGCGCTTAGCCCAATACGATATCTGAAATAGGAGCGACGTAAATTGAACAAATGTGATAGAATTTTGCTGAATTCTTAAATTAACCATAATATAAAATGATCTAATCGGGTCTCTGTTTGCCACACCCTAGAAGTTTAATAGCGGATTTTGCTCGCCATTTCAGGCGCTTTGAGATGCCGCTTAGCCCAATACGCTATCTGAAATAGGAGCGACGTAAATTGAACAAATGTGATAGAATTTGGCTGAATTGTTAAATTAACCATAATATAAAATGATCTAATCGGGTCTCTGTTTGCCCTACCCTAGAAGTTTAATAGTGCATTTTACTCGCCATTTCATGCGCTTTGAGATGGCGCTTAGCCCAATACGCTATCTGAAATAGGAGCGACGTAAATTGAACAAATGTGATAGAATTTGGCTGAATTCTTAAATTAACCATAATATAAAATCATCTAATCGGGTCTCCGTTTGCCCTACCCTTGAAGTTTAATAGTGCATTTTATTCGCCATTTCATACGCTTTGAGATGCCGCTTTGCCCAATACGCTATCTGAAATAGGAGCGACGTAAATTGAACAAATGTGATAGAATTTCACTGAATTCTTATATTAACCAAAATATAAAATGATCTAATCGGGTCTCTGAATGCCCTAGCATAGAAGTTTAATAGTGCATTTTACTCGCCATTTCATGCGCTTTGAGATGCCGCTTAACCCAATACGCTATCTGAAATTGGAGCGACGTAAATTGAACAATTCTGATAGAATTTCGCTGAATTCTTATATTAACCAAAATATAAAATGATCTAGTCGGGTCTCTGATTGCCCTATCATAGAAGTTTAATAGTGCATTTTGATCGCCATTCCACGCGCTTTAAGATGCCGCCTAGCACAGTATGCTATCTGAAATTGGAGCGACGTAAATTGAACAAATGTGACAGAATTTTGCTGACATCTTAAATTAACCATAATATAAAATGATCTAATCGGGTCTCTGTTTGCCCTACCCTACAAGTATAGCAGTGCATTTTACTCGCCATTTCATGCGCTTTGAGATGCCGCTTAGCCCAATACGCTATCTGAAATAGGAGCGCCGTAAATTGAACAAATGTGATAGAATTTCCGTGAATTCTTATATTAACCAAAATATAAAATGATCTAATCGGGTCTCTGATTGCCCTATCATAGAAGTTTAATAGTGCATTTTACTCGACAATCCACGCGCTTTAAGATTCCGCCTAGCCCAGTACGCTATTTGAAATAGGAGCGACGTAAATTGAACAAATGTGATAGAATTTGGCAGAATTCTTAAGTTAACCATAATATAAAATGATCTAATCGGGTCTCTGTTTGCCCTACCCTAGAAGTTTAATAGTGCATGTCACTCGCCATTTCATGCGCTTTGAGATGCCGCTTAGCCCAATACGCTATCTGCAATAGGAGCGACGTAAATTGAACAAATGTGATAGAATTCGGCTGAATTCTTAAATTAACCATAATATAAAATGATCTAATCGGGTCTCTGTTTGCCCTACCCTAGAAGTTTAACAGTGCATTTTACTCGCCATTTCATGCGCTTTGAGATACCGCTTAGCCCAATACGCTATCTGAAATAGGGGCGACGTAAATTGAACAAATGTGATAGAATTTCCCTGAATACTTATATTAACCTTAATGTAAAATGATCTAATCGGGTCTCTGATTGCCCTATCATAGAAGTTTAATAGTGCATTTTACTCGCCAATCCACGCGCTCTAAGATTCCGCCTAGCCCAGTACGCTATCTGAAATAGGAGCGACGTAAATTGTACAAATGTGATAGAATTTGGCTGAATTCTTAAATTAACCACAATATAAAATGATCTAATCGGGTCTCTGTTTGCCCTACCCTAGAAGTTTAATAGGGCATTTTACTAGCCATTTCATGCGCTTTGAGATGGCTCTTAGCCCAATACGCTATCTGAAATAGGAGCGACGTAAATTGAACAAATGTGATAGAATTTGGCTGAAGTCTTAAATTAACCATAATATAAAATCATCTAATCGGGTCTCTGTTTGCCCTACCCTAGAAGTTTAATAGTGCATTTTATTCGCCATTTCATACGCTTTGAGATGCCGCTTTGCCCAATACGCTATCTGAAATAGGAGCGACGTAAATTGAACAAATGTGATAGAATTTCACTGAATTCTTATATTAACCAAAATATAAAATGATCTAATCGGGTCTCTGATTGCCCTAGCATAGAAGTTTAATAGTGCATTTTACTCGCCATTTCATGCGCTTTGAGATGCCGCTTAGTCCAATACGCTATCTGAAATAGGAGCGACGTAAATTGAACAAATGTGATAGAATTTTGCTGAATTCTTAAATTAACCATAATATAAAATGATCTAATCGGGTCTCTGTTTGCCACACCCTAGAAGTTTAATAGCGGATTTTGCTCGCCATTTCATGCGCTTTGAGATGCCGCTTAGCCCAATACGCTATCTGAAATAGGAGCGACGTAAGTTGAAAAATTGTGATAGAATTTCGCTGAATTCTTTTATGAACCATAATGTAAAATGATCTAATCGGGTCTCTGTTCTCCCTAGCCTAGAAGTTTAATAGTGCATTTTATTCTCCATTTCATGCGCTTTGAGATGCCGCTTAGCCCAATACGCTATCTGAAATAGGAGCGACAAAAATTGAACAAATGTGATAGAATTTCCCTGAAATCTTATATTAAACAAAATATAAAATGATCTAAACGGGACTCTGATTGCCCTATCATAGAAGTTTAGTCGTGCATTTTACCCGCCATTCCACGCGCTTTAAGATGCCGCCTAGCCCAGTACGCTATCTGAAATAGGAGCGACGTAAGTTGAACAAATGTGATAGAATTACGCTGAATTCTTATATTAACCGTAATATAAAATGATCTAATCGGGTCCCTGTTTGCCTTATCCTAGAAGTTTAATAGTGAATTTTACTCGCCATTTCATGCGCATTGAGATGCCGCTTAGCCCAATACGCTATCTGAAATAGGAGCGACGTAAATTGAACAAATATGATAGAGTTTCGCTGAATTCTTAAATTAACCATAATATAAAATCATCTTATCGGGTCTCTGTTCGCCCTACCCTAGAAGTTTAATAGTGCATTTCACTCGCCATTTCATGCGCTTTGAGATGCCGCTTAGCCCAGTACGCTATCTGAAATAGGAGCGACGTAAATTGAACAAATGGGATAGAATTTCCCTGAATACTTATATAAACCTTAATGTAAAATGATCTAATCGGGTCTCTGATTGCCCTATCATAGAAGTTTAATAGTGCATTTTACTCGCCAATCCACGCGCTTTAAGATTCCGCCTAGCCCAGTACGCTATCTGAAATAGGAGCGACGTAAATTGAACAAATGTGATAGAATTTGGCTGAATTCTTAAATTAACCATAATATAAAATGATCTAATCGGGTCTCTGTTTGCCCTACCCTAGAAGTTTAATCGTGCATTTTACTCGCCATTTCTTGCGCTTTAAGATGCCGCCGATCCCAGTACGCTATCTGAAGTAGGAGCGACGTAAGTTGAGCAAATGTGATAGAATTACGCTGAATTCTTAAATTAACCATAATATAAAATGATCTAATCGGGTCTCTGTTTGCCCTACCCTAGAAGTTTAACAGTGCATTTTACTCGCCATTTCATGCGCTTTGAGATGCCGCTTAGCCCAATACGCTATCTGAAATAGGAGCGACGTAAATTGAACAAATGTGATAGAATTTGGCTGAATTCTTAAATTAACCGTAATATAAAATGATCTAATCGGGTCTCTGTTCGCCCTACCCTAGAAGATTACTAGTGCATTTCACTCGTCATTTCATGCGCTTTGAGATGCCGCTTAGCCCAATACGCTATCTGCAATAGGAGCGACGTAAATTGAACAAATGTGATAGAATTCGGCTGAATTCTTAAATTAACCATAATATAAAATGATCTAATCGGGTCTCTGTTTGCCCTATCCTAGAAGTTTAACAGTGCATTTTACTCGCCATTTCATGCGCTTTGAGATACCGCTTAGCCAAATACGCTATCTGAAATAGGGGCGACGTAAATTGAACAAATGTGATAGAATTTCCCTGAATACTTATATTAACCTTAATGTAAAATGATCTAATCGGGTCTCTGTTCGCCCTACCCTAGAAGTTTAATAGTGCATTTCACTCGCCATTTCATGCGCTTTGAGATGCCGCTTAGCCCAGTACGCTATCTGAAATAGGAGCGACGTAAATTGAACAAATGGGATAGAATTTCCCTGAATACTTATATTAACCTTAATGTAAAATGATCTAATCGGGTCTCTGATTGCCCTATCATAGAAGTTTAATAGTGCATTTTACTCGCCAATCCACGCGCTTTAAGATTCCGCCTAGCCCAGTACGCTATCTGAAATAGGAGCGACGTAAATTGAACAAATGTGATAGAATTTGCCTGAATTCTTAAATTAACCATAATATAAAATGATCTAATCGGGTCTCTGTTTGCCCTACCCTAGAAGTTTAATAGTGCATTTTACACGCCATTTCATGCGCTTTGTGATGGCGCTTAGCCCAATACGCTATCTGAAATAGGAGCGACGTAAATTGAACAAATGTGATAGAATTTTGCTGAATTCTTAAATTAACCATAATATAAAATGATCTAATCGGGTCTCTGTTTGCCACACCCTAGAAGTTTAATAGCGGATTTTGCTCGCCATTTCATGCGCTTTGAGATGCCGCTTAGCCCAATACGCTATCTGAAATAGGAGCGACGTAAGTTGAAAAATTGTGATAGAATTTCGCTGAATTCTTTTATGAACCATAATGTAAAATGATCTAATCGGGTCTCTGTTCTCCCTAGCCTAGAAGTTTAATAGTGCATTTTATTCTCCATTTCATGCGCTTTGAGATGCCGCTTAGCCCAATACGCTATCTGAAATAGGAGCGACGTAAATTGAACAAATGTGATAGAATTTCCCTGAAATCTTATATTAAACAAAATATAAAATGATCTAAACGGGACTCTGATTGCCCTATCATAGAAGTTTAGTCGTGCATTTTACCCGCCATTCCACGCGCTTTAAGATTCCGCCTAGCCCAGTACGCTATCTGAAATAGGAGCGACGTAAATTGAACAAATGTGATAGAATTTGGCTGAATTTTTAAATTAACCATAATATAAAATGATCTAATCGGGTCTCTGTTTGCCCTACCCTAGAAGTTTAATAGTGCATTTTACTCGCCATTTCATGCGCTTTGAGATGCCGCTTAGCCCAATAAGCTATCTGAAATAGGAGCGATGTAAATTGAACAAATGTGATAGAATTTCGCTGAATTCTTAAATTAACCATAATATGAAATGACCTAATCGGGTCTCTGTTTGCCCTACCATAGAAGTTTAATAGTGCATTTTACTCGTCATTTCATGCGCTTTGAGATGCCGCCTAGCCCAGTACGCTATCTGAAATAGGAGCGACGTAAATTGAACAAATGTGATAGAATTTCGCTGAATTCTTTTATTTACCATAATGTTAATAGATCTAATCGGGTCTCTGTTCGCCCTAGCGTAGACGCATAATAGTGCATTTTATTCGTCATTTCATGCGCTTTGAGATGCCGCTTAGCCGAATACGCTACCTGAAATAGGGGCGACGTAAAATGAACAAACGTGATAGAATTTCGCTGAATACTTATATTAACCAATATATAAAATGATCTAATCGGGTCTCTGATTACCCTATCATAGAAGTTTAAGAGTGCATTTTGCTCGCCATTCCACGCGCTTTAAGATGCCGCCTAGCCCAGTACGCTATCTGAAATAGGAGCGACGTAAGTTGAACAAATGTGATAGAATAACGCTGAATTCTTATATTAACCGTAATATAAAATGGTCTAATCGGGTCTCCGTTTGCCTTAACCTAGAAGTTTAATAGTGCATTTCTCTCGTCATTTCATGCGCTTCGAGATGCCGCTTAGCCCAATACGCTATCTGAAATAGGGGCGACGTAAATTAAACAAATGTGACAGAATTACGCTGAATTCTTATATTAACCGTAATATAAAAAGATCTAATCGGGTCTTTGTTTGCCCTACCCTAGAAGTTTAATAGTGCATTTTACTCGCCCTTTCATGCGCATTGAGATGCCGCTTAGCCCAATACGCTATCTGAAATAGGAGCGAAGTAAATTGAACAAATATGATAGAATTTCGCTGAATTCTTATAATAACCAAAATATAAAATGATCTAATCGGGTCTCTGATTGCCCTATCATAGAAGTTTAACAGTGCATTTTACTCGCCATTCCTCGCGTTTTAAGATCCCGCCTAGCCCAGTACGCTAGCTGAAATAGGAACGACGTAAATTGAAAAAATGTGATAGAATTACGCTGCATGTTTAAAGTAACGATAATATAAAATGATCTAATCGGGTCTCTGGTTGCCCTACCCTAGAAGTTTAATAGTGCATTTTACTCGCCATTTCTTGCGCTTTGAGATGCCGCTTAGCCCAATACGCTATCCAGAATATCAGCGACGTAAATTGAACAAATGTGAGAGAATCTCGCTGAATACTTATATTAACTTTAATGTAAAATGATCTAATCGGGTCTCTGTTCGCCCTACCATAGAAGTTTAATAGTGCATTTCACTCGCCATTTCATGCGCTTTGAGATGCCGCTTAGCCCAATACGCTATCTGACATAGGAGCGACGTAAATAGAACAATTGTGATAGATTTTCGTTGAATTCTTATATTAACCAAAATATAAAATGATCTAATCGGGTCTCTGATTGCCCCTATCATAGAAGTTTAATAGTGCATTTCACTCGCCATTCCACGCGCTTTAAGATTCCGCCTAGCCCAGTACGCTATCTGAAATAGGAGCGACGTAAATTGAACAAATGTGATAGAATTTGCCTGAATTCTTATATTAACCAAAATATAAAATGATCTAATCGGGTCTCTGATTGCCCTACCATAGAAGTTTAATAGTGCATTTTACTCGCCATTTCATGCGCTTTGAGATGGCGCTTAGCCCAATACGCTATCTGAAATAGGAGCGGACGTATGTTGAACAAATGTGATAGAATTTCGCTGAATTCTTATATTAGCCGTAATATAAAATGATCTAATCGGGTCTCTGTTCGCACTATCCTAGAAGATTACTAGCGCATTTCACTCGTCATTTCATGCGCTTTGAGATGCCGCTTAGCCCAATAAGCTATCTGAAATAGGAGCGACGTAAATTGGAAAAATGTGATAGAATTTTTCTGAATTCTTAAATAAACCATAATATGAAATGATCTAATCGGGTCTCTGTTGCCCTACCCTAGAAGTTTAACAGTGCATTTTACTCGCCATTTCATGCGCTTTGAGATGCCGCTTAGCCCAATACGCTATCTGAAACAGGAGCGACGTAAATTGAACAAATGTGATAGAATTTCCCTGAATACTTATATTAACCTTAATGTAAAATGATATAATCGGGTCTCTGTTCGCCCTACCGTAGAAGTTTAATAGTTCATTTCACTCGCCATTTCATGCGCATTGAGATGCCGCTTAGCCCAATACGCAATCTGAAATAGGAGCGGCGTAAATAGAACAATTGTGATAGAATTTCGCTGAATTCTTATATTAACCAAAATATAAAATGATCTTATCGGGTCTCTGATTGCCCTATCATAGAAGGTTAATAGTGCATTTTACTCGCCAATCCACGCGCTTTAAGATTCCGCCTAGCCCAGTACGCTATCTGACATAGGAGCGATGTAAATTGAACAAATGTGATAGAATTTTGCTGAATTCATAAATTAACCATAATATAAAATGATCTAATCGGGTCTCTGTTTGCCCTACCCTAGAAGTTTAATAGTGCATTTTACTCACCATTTCATGCGCTTTGAGATGCCGCTTAGCCCAATACGCTATCTGAAATACGAGCGACGTAAGTTGAACAAATGTGATAGAATTTCCCTGAATTCTTATATTAACCTTAATGTAAAATGATCTATTCGGGTCTCTGTTCGCCCTACCCTAGAAGTTTAATATTGCCTTTCACTCGTCATTTCATGCGCTTTGAGATGCCGCTTAGCCCAATACGCTATCTGAAATATCGGCGACGTAAATTGAACAAATGTGAGAGAATCTCGCTGCATTCTTATATTAACCGTAATATAAAATGATCTAATCGGGTCTCTGATTGCCCTATCATAGAAGTTTAATAGTGCATTTTACTCGCCATTCCACGCGTTTTAAGATGCCGCATAGCCCAGTATGCTATCTGAAATAGGAACGACGTAAATTGAACAAATGTGATAGAATTTCGCTGAATTCTTATATTCACCAAAATATAAAATGATCTAATGGGGTCTCTGTTTGCCCTACCCTAGAAATTTAATAGTGAATTTTACTCGCCATTTCTTGCGCTTTGAGATGCCGCTTAGCCCAATAAGCTATTTCAAATAGGAGCGACGTAAATTGAACAAATGTGACAGAATTACGCTGAATTCTTATATTAACCGTAATATAAAATGATCTAATCGGGTCTCTGTTTGCCTTATCCTAGAAGTTTGATAGTGCATTTTACTCGCCATTTCATGCGCTTTGAGATGCCGCTTAGCCCAATAAGCTATCTGAAATAGGAGCGATGTAAATTGAACAAATGTGATAGAATTTCGCTGAATTCTTAAATTAACCATAATATGAAATGACCTAATCGGGTCTCTGTTTGCCCTACCCTAGAAGTTTAATAGTGCATTTTACTCGTCATTTCATGCGCTTTGAGATGCCGCCTAGCCCAGTACGCTATCTGAAATAGAGCGACGTAAATTGAACAAATGTGATAGAATTTCGCTGAATTCTTTTATTTACCATAATGTTAATAGATCTAATCGGGTCTCTGTTCGCCCTAGCGTAGACGCATAATAGTGCATTTTATTCGTCATTTCGTGCGCTTTGAGATGCCGCTTAGCCGAATACGCTACCTGAAATAGGGGCGACGTAAAATGAACAAATGTGATAGAATTTGGCTGAATTCTTAAATTAACCATAATATAAAATGATCTAATCGGGTCTCTGATTGCCCTATCATAGAAGTTTAAGAGTGCATTTTGCTCGCCATTCCACGCTCTTTAAGATGCCGCCTAGCCCAGTACGCTATCTGAAATAGGAGCGACGTAAGTTGAACAAATGTGATAGAATAACGCTGAATTCTTATATTAACCGTAATATAAAATGGTCTAATCGGGTCTCCGTTTGCCTTAACCTGGAAGTTTAATAGTGCATTTCTCTCGTCATTTCATGCGCTTCGAGATGCCGCTTAGCCCAATACGCTATCTGAAATAGGGGCGACGTAAATTGAACAAATGTGACAGAATTACGCTGAATTCTTATATTAACGGTAATATAAAAAGATCTAATCGGGTCTTTGTTTGCCCTACCCTAGAAGTTTAACAGTGCATTTTACTCGCCATTTCATGAGCATTGAGATGCCGCTTAGCCCAATACGCGATCTGAAATAGGAGCGACATAAATTGAACAAATGTGATAGAGTTGCGCTGAATTCTTAAATTAACCATAATATAAAAAGATCTTATCGGGACTCTGTTTGCCCTACCCTAGAAGTTTAATAGTGCATTTTACTCGCCATTTCTTGCGCTTTGAGATGCCGCTTAGACCAATACGCTATCTGAAACATCAGCGACGTAAATTGAACAAATGTGATAGAATTACGCTCAATTATTATATTAACCGTAATATAAAATTATCTAATCGGGTCTCTGTTTGCCCTACCCTAGAAGTTTAATAGTGCACATTGCTCGCCATTTCATGCGCTTTGAGATGGCGCTCAGCCCAATACGCTATCTGAAATAGGAGCGACGTAAATTGAACAAATGTGATAGAATTTGGCTGAATTCTTAAATTAACCATAATATAAAATGATCTAATCGGGTCTGTGATTGCCCTACCCTAGAAGTTTAACAGTGCATTGTAATCGCCATTTCATGCGCTTTGAGAAGCAGCTTAGCCCAATACGCTATCTGAAATAGGAGCGACGTATATTGAACAAATGTGATAGAATACCCCGGAATACTTATATTAACCTTAATGTAAAATGATCTAATCGGGTCTCTGTTTGCCCTACCCTAGAAGCTTAACAGTGCATTTTAATCGCCATTTCATGCGCTTTGAGAAGCAGCTTAGTCCAATACGCTATCTGAAATAGGAGCGACGTAAATTGAACAAATGTGATACAATTTTTCTGAATTCTTAAATAAACCATAATATGAAATGATCTAATCGGGTCTCTGTTTGCCCTACACTAGAAGTTTAACAGTACATTTTAATCGCCATTTCATGCGCTTTGAGAAGCAGCTTAGCCCAATACGCTATCTGAAATAGGAGCGACGTATATTGAACAAATGTGATAGAATACCCCGGAATACTTATATTAACCTTAATGTAAAATCATCTTATCGGGTCTCTGTTTGCCCTACCCTAGAAGTTTAATAGTGCATTTTACTCGCCATTTCTTGCGCTTTAAGATGCCGCCGCGCCCAGTACGCTATCTGAAGTAGGAGCGACGTTAGTTGAACAAATGTGATAGAATTACGCTGAATTCTTATATTAACCGTAATATAAAATGATCTAATCGGGTCTCTGTTTGCCCTACCCTACAAGTTTAGCAGTGCATTTTACTCGGCATTTCATGCGCTTTGAGATGCCGCTTAGCCCAATACGCTATCTGCAATAGGAGCGACGCCCATTGAACAAATGTGATAGGATTTCGCTGAATTCTTAAATTAACCATAATATCAAATGATATAATCGGGTCTCTGTTTGCCCTATCATAGATGTTTAATAGTGCATTTCACTCGTCATTTCATGCGCTTTGAGATGCCGCCTAGCCCAGTACGCTATCTGAAATAGGAGCGACGTAAGTTGAACAAATGTGATAGAATTACGCTCAATTATTATATTAACCGTAATATAAAATTATCTAATCGGGTCTCTGTTTGCCCTACCCTAGAAGTTTAATAGTGCACTGTGCTCGCCATTTCATGCGCTTTGAGATGGCGCTTAGCCCAATACGCTATCTGAAATAGGAGCGACGTAAATTGAAAAACGTGATAGAATTTCCCTGAATTCTTATATTAACCTTAATGTAAAATGATCTAATCGGTTCTCTGTTCGCCCTACCCTAGAAGTTTAATAGTGCCTTTCACTCGTTATTTCATGCGCTTTGAGATGCCGCTTAGCCCAATACGCTATCTGAAATAGGAGCGACGTAAATAGAACAGTTGTGATAGATTTTCGTTGAATTCTTATATTAACCAAAATATAAAATGATCTAATCGGGTCTCTGATTGCCCTATCATAGAAGTTTAATAGTGCATTTCACTCGCCATTCCACGCGCTTTAAGATTCCGCCTAGCCCAGTACGCTATCTGAAATAGGAGCGACGTAAATTGAACAAATGTGATAGAATTTGGCTGAATTTTTAAATTAACCATAATATAAAATGATCTAATCGGGTCTCTGTTTGCCCTACCGTAGAAGTTTAATAGTGCATTTTACTCGCCATTTCATGCGCTTCGAGGTGGCGCTTAGCCCAATACGCTATCTGAAATAGGAGCGACGTAAATTGAACAAATGTGATAGAATTTCGCTGAATTCTTATATTAACCAAAATATAAAATGATCTAGTCGGGTCTCTGATTGCCCTATCATAGAAGTTTAATAGTGCATTTAGCTCGCCTTTCCACACGCTTTAAGATGCCGCCTAGCCCAGTACGCTATCTGAGATTGGAGCGACGTCAATTGAACAAATGTGATAGAATTTGGCTGAATTCTTAAATTAACCATAACATAAAATGATCTAATCGGGTCTCTGTTTGCCCTACCCTAGAAGTTTAATAGTGCATTTTACTCGCCATTTCTTGCGCTTTGAGCTGCCGCTTTGCCCAATAAGCTATCTGAAATAGGAGCGACGTAAATTGAACAAATGTGAGAGAATTTCGCTGAATTCTTATATTAACCTTAATGTAAAATGTTCTAATCGGGTCTCTGTTCGCCCTACCCTTGAAGATTAATAGTGCATTTCACTCGTCATTTCATGCGCTTTGAGATGCCGCTTAGCCCAATACGCTATCTGAAATAGCAGCGACGTAAGTTGAACAAGTGTGATAGAATTTCGCTGAAATCTTATATTAACCAAAATATAAAATGATCTAATCGGGTCTCTGATAGCCCTATCATAGAAGTTTAATAGTGCATTTTACCCGCCATTCCACGCGCTTTCAGATGCCGCCTAGCCCAGTACGCTATCTGAAATAGGAGCGACGTACGTTGAACAAATGTGATAGAATTACGCTGAATTCTTATATTAACCGTAATATAAAATGAACGAATCGGGTCTCTGTTTGCCTTATCCTAGAAGTTTAATAGTGCATTTTACTCGCCATTTCATGCGCATTGAGATGCCGCTTAGCCCAATACGCTATCTGAAATATCAGCGACGTAAATTGAACAAATGTGATAGAATTACGCTGAATTCTTATATTAACCGTAATATAAAATGATCTAATCGGGTCTCTGCTAGCCCTATCATAGAAGTTTAATAGTGCATTTTACCCGCCATTCCACGCGCTTTAAGATGCCGCCTAGCCCAGTACGCTATCTGAAATAGGAGCGACGTACGTTGAACAAATGTTATAGAATTACGCTGAATTCTTATATTAACCGTAATATAAAATGATCGAATCGGGTCTCTGTTTGCCTTATCCTAGAAGTTTAATAGTGCATTTTACTCGCCATTTCATGCGCATTGAGATGCCGCTTAGCCCAATACGCTATCTGAAATAGGAACGACGTAAATTGAAAAAATGTGATAGAATTACGCTGCATGTTTAAAGTAACGATAATATAAAATGATCTAATCGGGTCTCTGGTTGCCCTACCCTAGAAGTTTAATAGTGCATTTTACTCGCCATTTCTTGCGCTTTGAGATGCCGCTTAGCCCAATACGCTATCTGACATAGGAGCGACGTAAATAGAACAATTGTGATAGATTTTCGTTGAATTCTTATATTAACCAAAATATAAAATGATCTAATCGGGTCTCTGATTGCCCTATCATAGAAGTTTAATAGTGCATTTCACTCGCCATTCCACGCGCTTTAAGTTTCCGCCTAGCCCAGTACGCTATCTGAAATAGGAGCGACGTAAATTGAACAAATGTGAGTAGAATTTGCCTGAATTCTTATATTAACCAAAATATAAAATGATCTAATCGGGTCTCTGATTGCCCTACCATAGAAGTTTAATAGTGCATTTTACTCGCCATTTCATGCGCTTTGAGATGGCACTTAGCCCAGTACACTATCTGAAATAGGAGCGACGTATGTTGAACAAATGTGATAGAATTACGCTGAATTCTTATATTAGCCGTAATATAAAATGATCTAATCGGGTCTCTGTTTGCCCTACCCTAGAAGTTTAATAGTGCATTTTACTCGCCATTTCATTGCGCTTTGAGATGGCGCTTAGCCCAATACGCTATCTGAAATAGGAGCGACGTAAATGGAACAAATGTGATAGAATTTGGCTGAAGTCTTAAATTAACCATAATATAAAATCATCTAATTCGGGTCTCTGTTTGCCCTACCCTAGAAGTTTAATAGTGCATTTTATTCGCCCATTTCATACGCTTTGAGATGCCGCTTTGCCCAATACGCTATCTGAAATAGGAGCGACGTAAATTGAACAAATGTGATAGAATTTCACTGAATTCTTATATTAACCAAAATATAAAATGATCTAATCGGGTCTCTGATTGACCTAGCATAGAAGTTTAATAGTGCATTTTACTCGCCATTTCATGCGCTTTGAGATGCCGCTTAGCCCAATACGCTATCTGAAATAGGAGCGACGTAAATTGAACAAATGTGATAGAATTTTGCTGAATTCTTAAATTAACCATAATATAAAATGATCTAATCGGGTCTCTGTTTGCCACACCCTAGAAGTTTAATAGCGGATTTTGCTCGCCATTTCATGCGCTTTGAGATGCCGCTTAGCCCAATACGCTATCTGAAATAGGAGCGACGTATGTTGAAAAATTGTGATAGAATTTCGCTGAATTCTTTTATGAACCATAATGTAAAATGATCTAATCGGGTCTCTGTTCTCCCTAGCCTAGATGTTTAATAGTGCATTTTATTCTCCATTTCATGCGCTTTGAGATGCCGCTTAGCCCAATACGCTATCTGAAATAGGAGCGGACAAAAATTGAACAAATGTGATAGAATTTCCCTGCAATCTTATATTAAACAAAATATAAAATGATCTAAACGGGACTCTGATTGCCCTATCATAGAAGTTTAGTCGTGCATTTTACCCGCCATTCCACGCGCTTTAAGATGCCGCCCTAGCCCAGTACGCTATCTGAAATAGGAGCTACGTAAGTTGAACAAATGTGATAGAATTACGCTGAATTCTTATATTAACCGTAATATAAAATGATCTAATCGGGTCCCTGTTGCCTTATCCTAGAAGTTTAATAGTGAATTTTACTCGCCATTTCATGCGCATTGAGATGCCGCTTAGCCCAATTACGCTATCTGAAATAGGAGCGACGTAAATTGAACAAATATGATAGAGTTTCGCTGAATTCTTAAATTAACCATAAAATAAAATCATCTTATCGGGTCTCTGTTTGCCCCTACCTAGAAGTTTAATAGTGCATTTTACTCGCCATTTCTTGCGCTTTAAGATGCCGCCGAGCCCAGTACGCTATCTGAAGTAGGAGCGACGTAAATTGAACAATTTCTGATAGAATTTCGCTGAATTCTTATATTAACCAAAATATAAAATGATCTAGTCGGGTCTCTGATTGCCCTATCATAGAAGTTTAATAGTGCATTTTGATCGCCATTCCACGCGCCTTAAGATGCCGCATAGCCCAGTATGCTATCTGAAATTGGAGCGACGTAAATTGAACAAATGTGACAGAATTTTGCTGACATCTTAAATTAACCATAATATAAAATGATCTAATCGGGTCTCTGTTTGCCCTACCCTACAAGTTTAGCAGTGCATTTTACTCGCCATTTCATGCGCTTTGAGATGCCGCTTAGCCCAATACGCTACCTGAAATAGGAGCGACGTAAATTGAACAAATGTGATAGAATTTCCCTGAATTCTTCTATTAACCAAAACATAAAATGATCTAATCGGGTCTCTGATTGCCCTATCATAGAAGTTTAATAGTGCATTTTACTCGACAATCCACGCGCTTTAAGATTCCGCCTAGCCCAGTACGCTATTTGAAATAGGAGCGACGTAAATTGAACAAATGTGATAGAATTTGGCAGAATTCTTAAATTAACCATAATATAAAATGATCTAATCGGGTCTCTGTTTGCCCTACCCTAGAAGTTTAATAGTGCACTGTGCTCGCCATTTCATGCGCTTTAAGATGCCGCATAGCCCAGTATGCTATCTGAAATTGGAGCGACGTAAATTGAACAAATGTGACAGAATTTTGCTGACATCTTAAATTAACCATAATATAAAATGATCTAATCGGGTCTCTGTTTGCCCTACCCTACAAGTTTAGCAGTGCATTTTACTCGCCATTTCATGCGCTTTGAGATGCCGCTAGCCCAATACGCTACCTGAAATAGGAGCGACGTAAATTGAACAAATGTGATAGAATTTCCCTGAATTCTTCTATTAACCAAAATATAAAATGATCTAATCGGGTCTCTGATTGCCCTATCATAGAAGTTTAATAGTGCATTTTACTCGACAATCCACGCGCTTTAAGATTCCGCCTAGCCCAGTACGCTATTTGAAATAGGAGCGACGTAAAATTGAACAAATGTGATAGAATTTTGCAGAATTCTTAAATTATACCATAATATAAAATGATCTAATCGGGTCTCTGTTTGCCCTACCCTAGAAGTTTAATAGTGCATTTTACTCGCCATTTCTTGCGCTTTAAGATGCCGCCGAGCCCAGTACGCTATCTGAAGTAGGAGCGACGTAAGTTGAGCAAATGTGATAGAATTACGCTGAATTCTTAAATTAACCATAATATAAAATGATCTAATCGTGTCTCTGTTTGCCCTACCCTAGAAGTTTAACAGTGCATTTTACTCGCCATTTCATGCGCTTTGAGATGCCGCTTAGCCCAATACGCTATCTGAAATAGGAGCGACGTAAATTGAACAAATGTGATAGAAATTGGCTGAATTCTTAAATTAACCGTAATATAAAATGATCTAATCGGGTCTCTGTTCGCCCTACCCTAGAAGATTGCTAGTGCATTTCACTCGTCATTTCATGCGCTTTGAGATGCCGCTTAGCACAATACGCTATCTGCAATAGGAGCGACGTAAATTGAACAAATGTGATAGAATTCGGCTGAATTCTTAAATTAACCATAATATAAAATGATCTAATCGGGTCTCTGTTTGCCCTACCCTACAAGTTTAGCAGTGCATTTTACTCGCCATTTCATGCGCTTTGAGATGCCGCTTAGCCCAATACGCTATCCTGAAATAGGAGCGCCGTAATTGAACAAATGTGATAGAATTTCCCTGAATTCTTATATAACCAAAATATAAAATGATCTAATCGGGTCTCTGATTGCCCTATCATAGAAGTTTAATAGTGCATTTTACTCGACAATCCACGCGCTTTAAGATTCCGCCTAGCCCAGTACGCTATTTGAAATAGGAGCGACGTAAATTGAACAAATGTGATAGAATTTGGCAGAATTCTTAAGTTAACCATAATATAAAATGATCTAATCGGGTCTCTGTTTGCCCTACCCTAGAAGTTTAATAGTGCATTTCACTCGCCATTTCATGCGCTTTGAGATGCCGCTTAGCCCAATACGCTATCTGCAATAGGAGCGACGTAAATTGTACAAATGTGATAGAATTTGGCTGAATTCTTAAATTAACCATAATATAAAATGATCTAATCGGGTCTCTGTTTGCCCTACCCTAGAAGTTTAATAGTGCATTTTACTCGCCATTTCATGCGCTTTGAGATGGCGCTTAGCCCAATACGCTATCTGAAATAGGAGCGACGTAAATTGAACAAATGTGATAGAATTTGGCTGAAGTCTTAAATTAACCATAATATAAAATCATCTAATCGGGTCTCTGTTTGCCCTAACCCTAGGAAGTTTAATAGTGCATTTTATTCGCCATTTCATACGCTTTGAGATTGCCGCTTTGCCCAATACGCTATTTGAAAATAGGAGAGCGACGTAAATTGAACAAATGTGATAGAATTTCACTGAATTCTTATATTAACCAAAATATAAATGATCTAATCGGGTCTCTGATTGCCCTAGCATAGAAGTTTAATAGTGCATTTTACTCGCCATTTCATGCGCCTTTGAGATGCCGCTTAGCCCAATACGCTATCTGAAATAGGAGCGACGTAAATTGAACAAATGTGATAGAATTTTGCTGAATTCTTAAATTAACCATAATATAAAATGATCTAATCGGGTCTCTGCTTGCCACACCCTAGAAGTTTAATAGCGGATTTTGCTCACCATTTCATGCGCTTTGAGATGGCGCTTAGCCCAATACGCTATCTGAAATAGGAGCGACAAAAATTGAACAAATGTGATAGAATTTCCCTGAAATCTTATATTAAACAAAATATAAAATGATCTAAACGGGACTCTGATTGCCCTATCATAGAAGTTTAGTCGTGCTATTTCACCCGCCATTTCCACGCGCTTTAAGATTCCGCCTAGCACAGTACGCTATCTGAAATAGGAGCGACGTAAATTGAACAAATGTGATAGAATTTGGCTGAATTTTTAAATTAACCATAATATAAAATGATCTAATCGGGTCTCTGTTTGCCCTACCCTAGAAGTTTAATAGTGCATTTTACTCGCCATTTCATGCGCTTTGAGATGCCCGCTTAGCCCAATAAGCTATCTGAAATAGGAGCGATGTAAATTGAACAAATGTGATAGATTTCGCTGAATTCTTAAATTAACCATAATATGAAATGACCTAATCGGGTCTCTGTTTGCCCTACCCTAGAAGTTTAATAGTGTATTTTACTCGTCATTTCATGCGCTTTGAGATGCCGCCTAGCCCAGTACGCTATCTGAAATAGGAGCGACGTAAATTGAACAAATGTGATAGAATTTCGCTGAATTCTTTTATTTACCATAATGTTAATAGATCTAATCGGGTCTCTGTTCGCCCTAGCGTAGACGCATAATAGTGCATTTTATTCGTCATTTCATGCGCTTTGAGATGCCGCTTAGCCGAATACGCTACCTGAAATAGGGGCGACGTAAAATGAACAAACGTGACAGAATTTCGCTGAATACTTATATTAACCAATATATAAAATGATCTAATCGGGTCTCTGATTGCCCTATCATAGAAGTTTAAGAGTGCATTTTGCTCGCCATTCCACGCGCTTTAAGATGCCGCCTAGCCCAGTACGCTATCTGAAATAGGAGAGACGTAAGTTGAACAAATGTGATAGAATAACGCTGAATTCTTATATTAACCGTAATATAAAATGGTCTAATCGGGTCTCCGTTTGCCTTAACCTAGAAGTTTAATAGTGCATTTCTCTCGTCATTTCATGCGCTTCGAGATGCCGCTTAGCCCAATACGCTATCTGAAATAGGAGCGACGTAAATTAAACAAATGTGACAGAATTACGCTGAATTCTTATATTAACCGTAATATAAAAAGATCTAATCGGGTCTTTGTTTGCCCTACCCTAGAAGTTTAATAGTGCATTTTACTCGCCCTTTCATGCGCATTGAGATGCCGCTTAGCCCAATACGCTATCTGAAATAGGAGCGACGTAAATTGAACAAATATGATAGAATTTCGCTGAATTCTTATAATAACCAAAATATAAAATGATCTAATCGTGTCTCTGATTGCCCTATCATAGAAGTTTAACAGTGCATTTTACTCGCCATTCCTCGCGTTTTAAGATCCCGCCTAGCCCAGTACGCTAGCTGAAATAGGAACGACGTAAATTGAAAAAATGTGATAGAATTACGCTGCATGATTAAAGTAACGATAATATAAAATGATCTAATCGGGTCTCTGGTTGCCCTACCCTAGAAGTTTAATAGTGCATTTTACGCGCCATTTCTTGCGCTTTGAGATGCCGCTTAGCCCAATACGCTATCTAGAATATCAGCGACGTAAATTGAACAAATGTGAGAGAATCTCGCTGAATACTTATATTAACTATAATGTAAAATGATCTAATCGGGTCTCTGTTCGCCCTACCATAGAAGTTTAATAGTGCATTTCACTCGCCATTTCATGCGCTTTGAGATGCCGCTTAGCCCAATACGCTATCTGACATAGGAGCGACGTAAATAGAACAATTGTGATAGATTTTCGTTGAATTCTTATATTAACCAAAATATAAAATGATCTAATCGGGTCTCTGATTGCCCTATCATAGAAGTTTAATAGTGCATTTCACTCGCCATTCCACGCGCTTTAAGATTCCGCCTAGCCCAGTACGCTATCTGAAATAGGAGCGACGTAAATTGAACAAATGTGATAGAATTTGCCTGAATTCTTATATTAACCAAAATATAAAATGATCTAATCGGGTCTCTGATTGCCCTACCATAGAAGTTTAATAGTGCATTTTACTCGCCATTTCATGCGCTTTGAGATGGCGCTTAGCCCAGTACACTATCTGAAATAGGAGCGACGTATGTTGAACAAATGTGATAGAATTTCGCTGAATTCTTATATTAGCCGTAATATAAAATGATCTAATCGGGTCTCTGTTCGCACTATCCTAGAAGATTACTAGTGCATTTCACTCGTCATTTCATGCGCTTTGAGATGCCGCTTAGCCCAATAAGCTATCTGAAATAGGAGCGACGTAAATTGGAAAAATGTGATAGAATTTTTCTGAATTCTTAAATAAACCATAATATGAAATGATCTAATCGGGTCTCTGTTTGCCCTACCCTAGAAGTTTAACAGTGCATTTTACTCGCCATTTCATGCGCTTTGAGATGCCGCTTAGCCCAATACGCTATCTGAAACAGGAGCGACGTAAATTGAACAAATGTGATAGAATTTCCCTGAATACTTATATTAACCTTAATGTAAAATGATATAATCGGGTCTCTGTTCGCCCTACCCTAGAAGTTTAATAGTTCATTTCACTCGCCATTTCATGCGCATTGAGATGCCGCTTAGCCCAATACGCAATCTGAAATAGGAGCGGCGTAAATAGAACAATTGTGATAGAATTTCGCTGAATTCTTATATTAACCAAAATATAAAATGATCTTATCGGGTCTCTGATTGCCCTATCATAGAAGGTTAATAGTGCATTTTACTCGCCAATCCACGCGCTTTAAGATTCCGCCTAGCCCAGTACGCTATCTGACATAGGAGCGATGTAAATTGAACAAATGTGATAGAATTTTGCTGAATTCATAAATTAACCATAATATAAAATGATCTAATCGGGTCTCTGTTTGCCCTACCCTAGAAGTTTAATAGTGCATTTTACTCACCATTTCATGCGCTTTGAGATGCCGCTTAGCCCAATACGCTATCTGAAATACGAGCGACGTAAGTTGAACAAATGTGATAGAATTTCCCTGAATTCTTATATTAACCTTAATGTAAAATGATCTATTCGGGTCTCTGTTCGCCCTACCCTAGAAGTTTAATATTGCCTTTCACTCGTCATTTCATGCGCTTTGAGATGCCGCTTAGCCCAATACGCTATCTGAAATATCGGCGACGTAAATTGAACAAATGTGAGAGAATCTCGCTGCATTCTTATATTAACCGTAATATAAAATGATCTAATCGGGTCTCTGATTGCCCTATCATAGAAGTTTAATAGTGCATTTTACTCGCCATTCCACGCGTTTTAAGATGCCGCCTAGCCCAGTATGCTATCTGAAATAGGAACGACGTAAATTGAACAAATGTGATAGAATTTCGCTGAATTCTTATATTCACCAAATATAAAATGATCTAATGGGGTCTCTGTTTGCCCTACCCTAGAAGTTTAATAGTGCATTTTACTCGCCATTTCTTGCGCTTTGAGATGCCGCTTAGCCCAATAAGCTATTTCAAATAGGAGCGACGTAAATTGGACAAATGTGACAGAATTACGCTGAATTCTTATATTAACCGTAATATAAAATGATCTAATCGGGTCTCTGTTTGCCTTATCCTAGAAGTTTGATAGTGCATTTTACTCGCCATTTCATGCGCTTTGAGATGCCGCTTAGCCCAATACGCTATCTGAAACAGGAGCGACGTAAATTGAACAAATGTGATAGAATTTCCCTGAATACTTATATTAACCTTAATGTAAAATGATATAATCGGGTCTCTGTTCGCCCTACCCTAGAAGTTTAATAGTTCATTTCACTCGCCATTTCATGCGCATTGAGATGCCGCTTAGCCCAATACGCAATCTGAAATAGGAGCGGCGTAAATAGAACAATTGTGATAGAATTTCGCTGAATTCTTATATTAACCAAAATATAAAATGCTCTTATCGGGTCTCTGATTGCCCTATCATAGAAGGTTAATAGTGCATTTTACTCGCCAATCCACGCGCTTTAAGATTCCGCCTAGCCCAGTACGCTATCTGACATAGGAGCGATGTAAATTGAACAAATGTGATAGAATTTTGCTGAATTCATAAATTAACCATAATATAAAATGATCTAAGCGGGTCTCTGTTTGCCCTACCCTAGAAGTTTAATAGTGCATTTTACTCACCATTTCATGCGCTTTGAGATGCCGCTTAGCCCAATACGCTATCTGAAATACGAGCGACGTAAGTTGAACAAATGTGATAGAATTTCCCTGAATTCTTATATTAACCTTAATGTAAAATGATCTATTCGGGTCTCTGTTCGCCCTACCCTAGAAGTTTATTATTGCCTTTCACTCGTCATTTCATGCGCTTTGAGATGCCGCTTAGCCCAATACGCTATCTGAAATATCGGCGACGTAAATTGAACAAATGTGAGAGAATCTCGCTGCATTCTTATATTAACCGTAATATAAAATGATCTAATCGGGTCTCTGATTGCCCTATCATAGAAGTTTAATAGTGCATTTTACTCGCCATTCCACGCGTTTTAAGATGCCGCCTAGCCCAGTATGCTATCTGAAATAGGAACGACGTAAATTGAACAAATGTGATAGAATTTCGCTGAATTCTTATATTCACCAAAATATAAAATGATCTAATGGGGTCTCTGTTTGCCCTACCCTAGAAGTTTAATAGTGCATTTTACTCGCCATTTCTTGCGCATTGAGATGCCGCTTAGCCCAATACGCAATCTGAAATAGGAGCGGCGTAAATAGAACAATTGTGATAGAATTTCGCTGAATTCTTATATTAACCAAAATATAAAATGCTCTTATCGGGTCTCTGATTGCCCTATCATAGAAGGTTAATAGTGCATTTTACTCGCCAATCCACGCGCTTTAAGATTCCGCCTAGCCCAGTACGCTATCTGACATAGGAGCGATGTAAATTGAACAAATGTGATAGAATTTTGCTGAATTCATAAATTAACCATAATATAAAATGATCTAAGCGGGTCTCTGTTTGCCCTACCCTAGAAGTTTAATAGTGCATTTTACTCACCATTTCATGCGCTTTGAGATGCCGCTTAGCCCAATACGCTATCTGAAATACGAGCGACGTAAGTTGAACAAATGTGATAGAATTTCCCTGAATTCTTATATTAACCTTAATGTAAAATGATCTATTCGGGTCTCTGTTCGCCCTACCCTAGAAGTTTAATATTGCCTTTCACTCGTCATTTCATGCGCTTTGAGATGCCGCTTAGCCCAATACGCTATCTGAAATATCGGCGACGTAAATTGAACAAATGTGAGAGAATCTCGCTGCATTCTTATATTAACCGTAATATAAAATGATCTAATCGGGTCTCTGATTGCCCTATCATAGAAGTTTAATAGTGCATTTTACTCGCCATTCCACGCGTTTTAAGATGCCGCCTAGCCCAGTATGCTATCTGAAATAGGAACGACGTAAATTGAACAAATGTGATAGAATTTCGCTGAATTCTTATATTCACCAAAATATAAAATGATCTAATGGGGTCTCTGTTTGCCCTACCCTAGAAGTTTAATAGTGCATTTTACTCGCCATTTCTTGCGCTTTGAGATGCCGCTTAGCCCAATAAGCTATTTCAAATAGGAGCGACGTAAATTGGACAAATGTGACAGAATTACGCTGAATTCTTATATTAACCGTAATATAAAATGATCTAATCGGGTCTCTGTTTGCCTTATCCTAGAAGTTTGATAGTGCATTTTACTCGCCATTTCATGCGCTTTGAGATGCCGCTTAGCCCAATAAGCTATCTGAAATAGGAGCGATGTAAATTGAACAAATGTGATAGAATTTCGCTGAATTCTTAAATTAACCATAATATGAAATGACCTAATCGGGTCTCTGTTTGCCCTACCCTAGAAGTTTAATAGTGCATTTTACTCGTCATTTCATGCGCTTTGAGATGCCGCCTAGCCCAGTACGCTATCTGAAATAGAGCGACGTAAATTGAACAAATGTGATAGAATTTCGCTGAATTCTTTTATTTACCATAATGTTAATAGATCTAATCGGGTCTCTGTTCGCCCTAGCGTAGACGCATAATAGTGCATTTTATTCGTCATTTCATGCGCTTTGAGATGCCGCTTAGCCGAATACGCTACCTGAAATAGGGGCGACGTAAAATGAACAAACGTGATAGAATTTCGCTGAATACTTATATTAACCAAAATATAAAATGATCTAATCGGGTCTCTGATTGCCCTATCATAGAAGTTTAAGAGTGCATTTTGCTCGCCATTCCACGCGCTTTAAGATGCCGCCTAGCCCAGTACGCTATCTGAAATAGGAGCGACGTAAGTTGAACAAATGTGATAGAATAACGCTGAATTCTTATATTAACCGTAATATAAAATGGTCTAATCGGGTCTCCGTTTGCCTTAACCTAGAAGTTTAATAGTGCATTTCTCTCGTCATTTCATGCGCTTCGAGATGCCGCTTAGCCCAATACGCTATCTGAAATAGGGGCGACGTAAATTGAACAAATGTGACAGAATTACGCTGAATTCTTATATTAACCGTAATATAAAAAGATCTAATCGGGTCTTTGTTTGCCCTACCCTGGAAGTTTAACAGTGCATTTTACTCGCCATTTCATGAGCATTGAGATGCCGCTTAGCCCAATACGCGATCTGAAATAGGAGCGACATAAATTGAACAAATGTGATAGAGTTTCGCTGAATTCTTAAATTAACCATAATATAAAAAGATCTTATCGGGACTCTGTTTGCCCTACCCTAGAAGTTTAATAGTGCATTTTACTCGCCATTCCACGCGCTTTAAGATTCCGCCTAGCCCAGTACGCTATCTGAAATAGGAGCGACGTAAATTGAACAAATGTGATAGAATTTGGCTGAATTTTTAAATTAACCATAATATAAAATGATCTAATCGGGTCTCTGTTTGCCCTACCCTAGAAGTTTAATAGTGCATTTTACTCGCCATTTCATGCGCTTTGAGGTGGCGCTTAGCAAAATACGCTATCTGAAATAGGAGCGACGTAAATTGAACGAATGTGATAGAATTTCGCTGAATTCTTATATTAACCAAAATATAAAATGATCTAATCGGGTCTCTGATAGCCATATCATAGAAGTTTAATAGTGCATTTTACTCGCCATTCCACGCGCTTTAAGATGCCGCCTAGCGCAGTACGCTATCTGAAATAGGAGCGACGTAAGTTGAACAAATGTGATAGAATTACGCTGAATTCTTATATTAACCGTAATATAAAAAGATCTAATCGGGTCTCTGTTTGCCTTATCCTAGAAGTTTAATAGTGCATTTTACTCGCCATTTCATGCGCATTGAGATGCCGCTTAGACCAATAGGCTATCTGAAATAGGAGCGACGTAAATTGAACAAATATGATAGAGTTTCGCTGAATTCTTAAATTAACCATAATATAAAATGATCTTATCGGGACTCTGTTTGCCCTACCCTAGAAGTTTAATAGTGCATTTTACGCGCCATTTCTTGCGCTTTGAGATGCCGCTTAGCCCAATACGATATCTGAAATATCAGCGACGTAAATTGAACAAATGTGATAGAATTACGCTGAATTCTTATATTAACCGTAATATAAAATGATCTAATCGGTTCTCTGTTTGCCTTATCCTAGAAGTTTAATAGTGCATTTCACTCGTCATTTCATGCGCTTTGAGATGCCTCTTAGCCAAAAAGCTATCTGAAATAGGAGCGACGTAAATTGAACAAATGTGATAGAATTTCGCTGAATTCTTATATTAACCAAAATATAAAATGATATAATCGGGACTCTGATTCCCTATCATAGAAGTTTAGTAGTGCATTTTACTCGCCCTTCCACGCGCTTTAAGATGCCGCCTAGCCCAGTACGCTATCTGAAATAGGAGCGACGTAAGTTGAACAAATGTGATAGAATTACGCTGAATTCTTATATTAACCGTAATATAAAATGATCTAATCGGGTCTCTGTTTGCCGTACCCTAGAAGTTTAATAGTGCATTTTACTCGCCATTTCATGCGCTTTGAGATGCCGCTTAGCCCAATACGCAATCTGAAATAGGAGCGACGTAAATTGAACGAAGGTGATAGAATTTCGCTGAATTCTTATATTAACCAAAATATAAAATGATCTAACCGGGTCTCTGATTGCTATATCACAGAAGTTTAATAGTGCATTTCACTCGCCATTTCATGCGCTTTGAGATGCCGCTTAGCCCAATACGCTATCTGACATAGGAGCGACGTAAATAGAACAATTCTGATAGAATTGCGCTGAATTCTTATATTAACCAAAATATAAAATGATCTAATCGGGTCCCTGATTGCCCTATCATAGAAGTTTAATAGTGCATTTTACTCGCCAATCCACGCGCTTTAAGATTCCGTCTAGACCAGTACGCTATCTGAAATAGGAGCGACGTAAATTGAACAAATGTGATAGAATTTGGCTGAATTCTTATATTAACCAAAATATAAAATGATCTAATCGGGTCTCTGATTGCCCTACCATAGAAGTTTAATAGTGCATTTTACTCGCCATTTCAGGCGCTTTGAGATGGCGCTTAGCCCAGTACACTATCTGAAATAGGAGCGACGTATGTTGAACAAATGTGATAGAATTACGCTGAATTCTTATATTAGCCGTAATATAAAATGATCTAATCGGGTCTCTGTTCGCACTATCCTAGAAGATTACTAGTGCATTTCACTCGTCATTTCATGCGCTTTGAAATGCCGCTTAGCCCAATAAGCTATCTGAAATAGGAGCGACGTAAATTGAACAAATGTGATAGAATTACGCTGAATTCTTATATTAACCGTAATATAAAATGATCTAATCGGGTCTCTGTTTGCCTTATCCTAGAAGTTTAATAGTGCATTTCACTCGTCATTTCATGCGCTTTGAGATGCCTCTTAGCCCAATAAGCTATCTGAAATAGGAGCGACGTAAATTGAACAAATGTGATAGAATTTTTCTGAATTCTTAAATAAACCATAATATGAAATGATCTAATCGGGTCTCTGTTTGCCCTACCCTAGAAGCTTAACAGTGCATTTTACTCTCCATTTCATGCGCTTTGAGATGCCGCTTAGCCCAATACGCTATCTGAAATAGGAGCGACGTAAATTTAACAAATGTGGTAGAATTTCCCTGAATACTTATATTAACATTAATGTAAAATGATCTAATCGGGTCTCTGTTCGCCCTACCCTAGAAGTTTAATAGTGCATTTCACTCGCCGTTTCATGCGCTTTGAGATTCCGCTTAGCCCAGTACGCTATCTGAAATAGGAGCGACGTAAATAGAACAATTGTGATAGAATTTCGCTCAATTCTTATATTAACCAAAATATAAAATGATCTAAACCGGACTCTGATTGCCCTATCATAGCAGTTTAATAGTGCATTTTACTCGCCAATCCACGCGCTTTAAGATTCCGCCTAGCCCAGTATGCTATCTGAAATAGGAGCGACGTAAAGTGAACAAATGTGATAGAGTTTGGCTGAATTCTTATATTAACCGTATTATAAAATGATCTAATCGGGTCTCTGATTGCCTTACCCTAGAAGATTAATAGTGCATTTTACTCGCCATTTCATGCGCTTTAAGATGCCGCCTAGCCCAGTACGCTATCTGAAATTGGAGCGACGTAAATTGAACAAATGTGATAGAATTTTGCTGACATCTTGAATTAACGATAATATAAAATGATCTAATCGGGTCCCTGTTTGCCCTACCCTACAAGTTTAGCAGTGCATTTTACTCGCCATTTCATGCGCTTTGAGATGCCGCTTAGCCCAATACGATATCTGAAATAGGAGCGACGTAAATTGAACAAATGTGATAGAATTTTGCTGACATCTTGAATTAACCATAATATAAAATGATCTAATCGGGTCTCTGTTTGCCCTACCCAAGAAGTTTAATAGTGCATATCTCTCGTCATTTCATGCGCTTTGAGATGCCGCTTAGCCCAATACGCTATCTGAAATAGGAGCGACGTAAATTCAACAAATGTGATAGAATTTCCCTGAAATCTTATATTAAACAAAATATAAAATGATCTAAACGGGACTCTGATTGCCCTATCATAGAAGTTTAGAAGTGCATTTTACTCGCCCTTCCACGCGCTTTAAGATGCCGCCTATCCCAGTACGCTATCTCAAATAGGAGCCACGTATGTTGAACAAATGTGATAGAAATACGCTGAATTCTTATATTAACCGTAATATAAAAAGATCTAATCGGATCTCTGTTCGCCCTACCCTAGAAGATTACTAGTGCATTTCACTCGTCATTTCATGCGCTTTGAGATGCCGCTTAGCCCAATAAGCTATCTGAAATAGGAGCGACGTAAGTTGAACAAATGTGATAGAATTTCGCTGAATTCTTATATTAACCAAAATATAAAATGATCTAATCGGGTCTTTGATAGCCCTATCATAGAAGTTTAATAGTGCATTTTACTCGCCATTTCATGCGCTTTGAGATGCCGCTTAGCCCAGTACGCTATCTGAAATAGGACCGACGTAAGTTGAACAAATGTGATAGAATTACACTGAATTATTATATTAACCGTAATATAAAATGATCTAATCGGGTCTCTGATTGCCCTATCATAGAAGTTTAATAGTGCATTTTACTCGCCATTCCACGCGTTTTAAGATGCCGCCTAGCCCAGTATGCTATCTGAAATAGGAACGACGTAAATTGAACAAATGTGATAGAATTTCGCTGAATTCTTATATTCACCAAAATATAAAATGATCTAATGGGGTCTCTGTTTGCCCTACCCTAGAAGTTTAATAGTGCATTTTACTCGCCATTTCTTGCGCTTTGAGATGCCGCTTAGCCCAATAAGCTATTTCAAATAGGAGCGACGTAAATTGAACAAATGTGACAGAATTACGCTGAATTCTTATATTAACCGTAATATAAAATGATCTAATCGGGTCTCTGTTTGCCTTATCCTAGAAGTTTGATAGTGCATTTTACTCGCCATTTCATGCGCTTTGAGATGCCGCTTAGCCCAATAAGCTATCTGAAATAGGAGCGATGTAAATTGAACAAATGTGATAGAATTTCGCTGAATTCTTAAATTAACCATAATATGAAATGACCTAATCGGGTCTCTGTTTGCCCTACCCTAGAAGGTTAATAGTGCATTTTACTCGTCATTTCATGCGCTTTGAGATGCCGCCTAGCCCAGTACGCTATCTGAAATAGAGCGACGTAAATTGAACAAATGTGATAGAATTTCGCTGAATTCTTTTATTTACCATAATGTTAATAGATCTAATCGGGTCTCTGTTCGCCCTAGCGTAGACGCATAATAGTGCATTTTATTCGTCATTTCATGCGCTTTGAGATGCCGCTTAGCCGAGTACGCTACCTGAAATAGGGGCGACGTAAAATGAACAAACGTGATAGAATTTCGCTGAATACTTATATTAACCAAAATATAAAATGATCTAATCGGGTCTCTGATTGCCCTATCATAGAAGTTTAAGAGTGCATTTTGCTCGCCATTCCACGCGCTTTAAGATGCCGCCTAGCCCAGTACGCTATCTGAAATAGGAGCGACGTAAGTTGAACAAATGTGATAGAATAACGCTGAATTCTTATATTAACCGTAATATAAAATGGTCTAATCGGGTCTCCGTTTGCCTTAACCTAGAAGTTTAATAGTGCATTTCTCTCGTCATTTCATGCGCTTCGAGATGCCGCTTAGCCCAATACGCTATCTGAAATAGGGGCGACGTAAATTGAACAAATGTGACAGAATTACGCTGAATTCTTATATTAACCGTAATATAAAAAGATCTAATCGGGTCTTTGTTTGCCCTGCCCTAGAAGTTTAACAGTGCATTTTACTCGCCATTTCATGAGCATTGAGATGCCGCTTAGCCCAATACGCGATCTGAAATAGGAGCGACATAAATTGAACAAATGTGATAGAGTTTCGCTGAATTCTTAAATTAACCATAATATAAAAAGATCTTATCGGGACTCTGTTTGCCCTACCCTAGAAGTTTAATAGTGCATTTTACTCGCCATTTCTTGCGCTTTGAGATGCCGCTTAGACCAATACGCTATCTGAAACATCAGCGACGTAAATTGAACAAATGTGATAGAATTACGCTCAATTTTTATATTAACCGTAATATAAAATTATCTAATCGGGTCTCTGTTTGCCCTACCCTAGAAGTTTAATAGTGCACATTGCTCGCCATTTCATGCGCTTTGAGATGGCGCTCAGCCCAATACGCTATCTGAAATAGGAGCGACGTAAATTGAACAAATGTGATAGAATTTGGCTGAATTCTTAAATTAACCATAATATAAAATGATCTAATCGGGTCTGTGATTGCCCTACCCTAGAAGTTTAACAGTGCATTGTAATCGCCATTTCATGCGCTTTGAGAAGCAGCTTAGCCCAATACGCTATCTGAAATAGGAGCGACGTATATTGAACAAATGTGATAGAATACCCCGGAATACTTATATTAACCTTAATGTAAAATGATCTAATCGGGTCTCTGTTCCCCCTACCCTAGAAGTGTAATAGTGCATTTCACTCGCCATTTCATGCGCTTTGAGATGCCGCTTAGCCCAATACGCTATCTGAAATAGGAGCGACGTAAATAGAACAATTGTGATAGAATTTCGCTAAATTCTTATATTAACCATGATATAAAATGATCTAATCGGGTCTCTGTTTGCCCTACCCTAGAAGTTTAACAGTGCATTTTAATCGCCATTTCATGCGCTTTGAGAAGCAGCTTAGTCCAATACGCTATCTGAAATAGGAGCGACGTAAATTGAACAAATGTGATACAATTTTTCTGAATTCTTCAATAAACCATAATATGAAATGATCTAATCGGGTCTCTGTTTGCCCTACACTAGAAGTTTAACAGTACATTTTAATCGCCATTTCATGCGCTTTGAGAAGCAGCTTAGCCCAATACGCTATCTGAAATAGGAGCGACGTATATTGAACAAATGTGATAGAATACCCCGGAATACTTATATTAACCTTAATGTAAAATGATCTAATCGGTTCTCTGTTCGCCCTACCCCAGAAGTTTAATAGTGCCTTTCACTCGTCATTTCATGCGCTTTGAGATGCCGCTTAGCCCAATACGCTATCTGAAATAGGAGCGACGTAAATTGAACGATTGTGATAGAATTCCGCTGAATTCTTATATTGACCAAAATATAAAATGATCTAGTCGGGTCTCTGATTGCCCTATCATAGAAGTTTAATAGTGCATTTTGATCGCCATTCCACGCGCTTTAAGATGCCGCCTAGCCCAGTACGCTATCTGAAATTGGAGCGACGTAAATTGAACAAATGTGACAGAATTTTGCTGACATCTTAAATTAACCATAATATAAAATGATCTAATCGGGTCTCAGTTTGCCTTACCCTACAAGTTTAGCAGTGCATTTTACTCGCCATTTCATGCGCATTGAGATGCCGCTTAGCGCAATACGCTATCTGAAATAGGAGCGACGTAAATTGAACAAATGTGATAGAGTTTCGCTGAATTCTTGAATTAACCATAATATAAAATGATCTTATCGGGTGTCTGTTTGCCCTACCCTAGAAGTTTAATAGTGCATTTTACTCGCCATTTCTTGCGCTTTGAGATGCCGCCTAGCCCGGTACGCTATCTGAAATAGGAGCGACGTAAGATGAACAAATGTGATAGAATTACGCTGAATTCTTATATTAACCATAATATGAATTGATCTAATCGGGTCTCTGATTGCCCTATCATAGAAGTTTAATAGTGCATTTTACTCGCCGTTCCACGCGCTTTAAGATGCCGCCTAGCCCAGTACACTATCTGAAATATGAGCGACGTAAGTTGAACAAATGTGATAGAATTTCGCTGAATTCTTATATTAACCTTAATGTAAAATGTTCTAATCGGGTCTCTGTTCGCCCTACCCTAGAAGATTAATAGTGCATTTCACTCGTCATTTCATGCGCTTTGAGATGCCGCTTAGCCCAATAAGCTATCTGAAATAGGAGCGACGTAAATTGAACAAATGTGATAGAATTTCGCTGAATTCTTATGTTAACCTAAATATAAAATGCTCTAATCGGGTCTCTGATTTCCCTATCATAGAAATTTAATAGTGCAGTTTACTTGACATTCCACGCGCTTTAAGATGCCGCCTAGCCCAGTACGCTATCTGAAATAGGAGCGACGTAAGTTGAACAAATGTGCTGGAATTACGCTGCATTCTTATATTAACCGTAATATAAAATGATCTAATCGGGTCTCTGTTTGCCTTATCCTAGAAGTTTAATAGCGCGTTTTACTCGCCATTCCACGCGCTTTAAGAAGCCGCCTTGCGCAGTATGCTATCTGAAATAGGAGCGACGTAAATTGAACAAATGTGATAGAATTTCGCTGAATTCTTAAATTAACCATAATATAAAATGATCTAATCGGGTCTCTGTTTGCGTTATCCTAGAAGTTTAATAGTGCATTATACTCGCCATTTCATGCGCTTTTAGATGCCGCCTAGCCCAGTTCGCTATCTGAAACAGGAGCGACGTAAATTGAACAAATGTGATAGAATTTCCGTGAATTCTTATATCAACCTTAATGTAAAATGATCTAATCGGGTCTCTGTTCGCCCTACCATAGAAGTCTAATAGTGCATTTCACTCGCCATTTCATGCGCTTCGAGATGCCGCCTATCCCAGTACGCTATCTGAAATATGAGCGACGTAAGTTGAACAAATGTGATAGAATTACGCTGCATTCTCATATTAAGCGTAATATAAAATGATCTAATCGGGTCTCTGTTTGCCTTATCCTAGAAGTTTAATAGCGCTTTTACTCGCCACTCCACGCGCTTTAAGATGCCGCCTAGCCCAGTATGCTATCTGAAATAGGAGCGACGTAAATTGAACAAATGTGATAGAATTTCGCTGAATTCTTAAATTAATCATAATATAAAATGATCTAATCGGGTCTCTGTTTGCGTTATCCTAGAAGTTTAATAGTGCATTATACTCGCCATTTCATGCGCTTTTAGATGCCGCCTAGCCCAGTACGCTATCTGAAATAGGAGCGACGTAAATTGAACAAATGTGATAGAATTTCGCTGAATTCTTTTATTAAACAAAATGTAAAATGATCTAATCGGGTCTCTGTTCGCCCTAGCCTAGAAGTTTAATAGTGCATTACACTCGCCATTTCATGCGCTTTGAGATGCCGCTAAGCCCAATAAGCTATCTGAAATAGGAGCGACGTAAATTGAACAAATGTGATAGAATTTCGCTGAATTCTTATATTAACCAAAATATAAAATGATCTAATCGGGTCTCTGATTGCCCTATCATAGAAGTTTAATAGTGCATTTTACTCGCCATTCCACGCGCTTTAAGGTGCCGCCTAGCCCAGTACGCTATCTGAAATAGGAGCGACGTAAGTTGTACAAATGTGATAGAATTATGCCGAATTCTTAAATTAACCATAACATAAGATGATGTAATCGGGTCTCTGTTCGCCCTACCCAAGAAGTTTAATAGTGCATTTCTCTCGTCATTTCATGCGCTTTGAGATGCCGCTTAGCCCAATACCCTATCTGAAATAGGAGCGACGTAAATTGAACAAATGTGATACAATTTCCCTGAAATCTTATATTAAACAAAATATAAAATGATCTAACCGGGACTCTGATTGTTCTATCATAGAAGTTTAGTAGTGCATTTTACTCGCGCTTCCACCCACTTTAAGATGCCGCCTAGCCCAGTACACTATCTGAAATATGAGCGACGTAAGTTGAACAAATGTGCTAGAATTTCCCTGAATTCTTATATTAACCTTAATGTAAAATTATCTAATCGGGTCTCTGATTGCCCTACCCTAGAGGTTTAATAGTGCATTTTACTCGCCATTTCATGCACTTTGAGATGCCGCTTAGCCCAATACGCTATCTGACATAGGAGCGACGTAAATTGAACAAATGTGATAGAATTTCGCTAAATTCTTATATTAACCAAAATATAAAATGATCTAATCGGATCTCTGATTGCCCTATCATAGAAGTTTAATAGTGCATTTTACGCGCCATTCCACGCGCTTTAAGTTGCCGCCTAGCCCAGTACGCTATCTGAAATAGGAGCCGCGTAAGTTGAACAAGTGTGACAGAATTACGCTGAATTCTTATATTAACCGTAATATAAAATGATCTAATCGGGTCTCTGATTGCCCTATCATAGAAGTTTAATAGTGCATTTTACTCGCCATTCCACGCGGTTTAAGATGCCGCCTTGCCCAGTACGCTATCTGAAATAGGAGCGACGTAAATTGAACAAATGTGATAAAATTTTGCTGAATTCTTAAGTTAACCATAATATAAAATGATCTAATCGGGTCTCTGTTTGCCCTACCCTAGAAGTTTAAAAGTGCATTTCACTCGTCATTTCAAGCGCTTTGAGATGCCGCTAAGCCCAATAAGCTATCTGAAATAGGAGCGACGTAAATTGAACAAATGTGATAGAATTTCGCTGAATTCTTAAATTAACCGTAATATAATATGATCTAATCGGGTCTCTGTTTGCCCTACCCTATAAGTTTAGTAGTGCATTTTACTCGCCCTTCCACGCGCTTTAAGATGCCGCCTAGCCCAGTACGCTATCTGAAATAGGAGCGACGTAAGTTGAACAAATGTGATAGAATTACGCCGAATTCTTATATTAACCGTAATATAAAATGATCTTATCGGGTCGCCGTTTGCCCTACCCTAGAAGTTTAACAGTTCATTTTGCTCGCCATTTCTTGCGCTTTGAGATGCCGCTTAGCCCAATACGCTATCTGAAATATCAGCGACGTAAATTGAACAAATGTGGTAGAATTACGCTGAATTCTTATATTAATCGTAATATAAAATGATCTAATCGGTTCTCTGTTCGCCCTACCCTAGAAGTTTAATAGTGCCTTTCACTCGTCATTTCATGCGCTTTGAGATGCCGCTTAGCCCAATACGCTATCTGAAATAGGAGCGACGTAAATAGAACAGTTGTGATAGATTTTCGTTGAATACTTATATTAACCAAAATATAAAATGATCTAATCGGGTCTCTGATTGCCCTATCATAGAAGTTTAATAGTGCATTTCACTCGCCATTCCACGCGCTTTAAGATTCCGCCTAGCCCAGTACGCTATCTGAAATAGGAGCGACGTAAATTGAACAAATGTGATAGAATTTGGCTGAATTTTTAAATTAACCATAATATAAAATGATCTAATCGGGTCTCTGTTTGCCCTACCCTAGAAGTTTAATAGTGCATTTTACTCGCCATTTCATGCGCTTTGAGATGCCGCTTAGCTCAATAAGCTATCTGAAATAGGAGCGATGTAAATTGAACAAATGTGATAGAATTTCGCTGAATTCTTAAATTAACCATAATATGAAATGACCTAATCGGGTCTCTGTTTGCCCTACCCTAGAAGTTTAATAGTGCATTTTACTCGTCATTTCATGCGCTTTGAGATGCCGCCTAGCCCAGTACGCTATCTGAAATAGGAGCGACGTAAATTGAACAAATGTGATAGAATTTCGCTGAATTCTTTTATTTACCATAATGTTAATAGATCTAATCGGGTCTCTGTTCGCCCTAGCGTAGACGCATAATAGTGCAGTTTATTCGTCATTTCATGCGCTTTGAGATGCCGCTTAGCCGAATACGCCACCTGAAATAGGGGCGACGTAAAATGAACAAACGTGATAGAATTTCGCTGAATACTTATATTAACCAAAATATAAAATGATCTAATCGGGTCTCTGATTGCCCTATCATAGAAGTTTAAGAGTGCATTTTGCTCGCCATTCCACGCGCTTTAAGATGCCGCGTAGCCCAGTACGCTATCTGAAATAGGAGCGACGTAAGTTGAACAAATGTGATAGAATAACGCTGAATTCTTATATTAACCGTAATATAAAATGGTCTAATCGGGTCTCCGTTTGCCTTAACCTAGAAGTTTAATAGTGCATTTCTCTCGTCATTTCATGCGCTTCGAGATGCCGCTTAGCCCAATACGCTATCTGAAATAGGGGCGACGTAAATTAAACAAATGTGACAGAATTACGCTGAATTCTTATATTAACCGTAATATAAAAAGATCTAATCGGGTCTTTGTTTGCCCTACCCTAGAAGTTTAATAGAGCATTTTACTCGCCATTTCATGCGCATTGAGATGCCGCTTAGCCCAATACGCTATCTGAAATAGGAGCGACGTAAATTGAACAAATATGATAGAATTTCGCTGAATTCTTATAATAACCAAAATATAAAATGATCTAATCGTGTCTCTGATAGCCCTATCATAGAAGTTTAACAGTGCATTTTACTCGCCATTCCTCGCGTTTTAAGATCCCGCCTAGCCCAGTACGCTAGCTGAAATAGGAACGACGTAAATTGAAAAAATGTGATAGAATTACGCTGCATGTTTAAAGTAACGATAATATAAAATGATCTAATCGGGTCTCTGGTTGCCCTACCCTAGAAGTTTAATAGTGCATTTTACTCGCCATTTCTTGCGCTTTGAGATGCCGATTAGCCCAATACGCTATCTAGAATATCAGCGACGTAAATTGAACAAATGTGAGAGAATCTCGCTGAATACTTATATTAACTTTAATGTAAAATGATCTAATCGGGTCTCTGTTCGCCCTACCATAGAAGTTTAATAGTGCATTTCACTCGCCATTTCATGCGCTTTGAGATGCCGCTTAGCCCAATACGCTATCTGACATAGGAGCGACGTAAATAGAACAATTGTGATAGATTTTCGTTGAATTCTTATATTAACCAAAATATAAAATGATCTAATCGGGTCTCTGATTGCCCTATCATAGAAGTTTAATAGTGCATTTCACTCGCCATTCCACGCGCTTTAAGATTCCGCCTAGCCCAGTACGCTATCTGAAATAGGAGCGACGTAAATTGAACAAATGTGATAGAATTTGCCTGAATTCTTATATTAACCAAAATATAAAATGATCTAATCGGGTCTCTGATTGCCCTACCATAGAAGTTTAATAGTGCATTTTACTCGCCATTTCATGCGCTTTGAGATGGCGCTTAGCCCAGTACACTATCTGAAATAGGAGCGACGTATGTTGAACAAATGTGATAGAATTACGCTGAATTCTTATATTAGCCGTAATATAAAATGATCTAATCGGGTCTCTGTTAGCACTATCCTAGAAGATTACTAGTGCATATCACTCGTCATTTCATGCGCTTTGAGATGCCGCTTAGCCCAATAAGCTATCTGAAATAGGAGCGACGTAAATTGGAAAAATGTGATAGAATTTTTCTGAATTCTTAAATAAACCATAATATGAAATGATCTAATCGGGTCTCTGTTTGCCCTACCCTAGAAGTTTAACAGTGCATTTTACTCGCCATTTCATGCGCTTTGAGATGCCGCTTAGCCCAATACGCTATCTGAAACAGGAGCGACGTAAATTGAACAAATGTGATAGAATTTCCCTGAATACTTATATTAACCTTAATGTAAAATGATATAATCGGGTCTCTGTTCGCCCTACCCTAGAAGTTTAATAGTTCATTTCACTCGCCATTTCATGCGCATTGAGATGCCGCTTAGCCCAATACGCAATCTGAAATAGGAGCGGCGTAAATAGAACAATTGTGATAGAATTTCGCTGAATTCTTATATTAACCAAAATATAAAATGATCTTATCGGGTCTCTGATTGCCCTATCATAGAAGGTTAATAGTGCATTTTACTCGCCAATCCACGCGCTTTAAGATTCCGCCTAGCCCAGTAAGCTATCTGACATAGGAGCGATGTAAATTGAACAAATGTGATAGAATTTTGCTGAATTCATAAATTAACCATAATATAAAATGATCTAATCGGGTCTCTGTTTGCCCTACCCTAGAAGTTTAATAGTGCATTTTACTCACCATTTCATGCGCTTTGAGATGCCGCTTAGCCCAATACGCTATCTGAAATACGAGCGACGTAAGTTGAACAAATGTGATAGAATTTCCCTGAATTCTTATATTAACCTTAATGTAAAATGATCTATTCGGGTCTCTGTTCGCCCTACCCTAGAAGTTTAATATTGCCTTTCACTCGTCATTTCATGCGCTTTGAGATGCCGCTTAGCCCAATACGCTATCTGAAATATCGGCGACGTAAATTGAACAAATGTGAGAGAATCTCGCTGCATTCTTATATTAACCGTAATATAAAATGATCTAATCGGGTCTCTGATTGCCCTATCATAGAAGTTTAATAGTGCATTTTACTCGCCATTCCACGCGTTTTAAGATGCCGCCTAGCCCAGTATGCTATCTGAAATAGGAACGACGTAAATTGAACAAATGTGATAGAATTTCGCTGAATTCTTATATTCACCAAAATATAAAATGATCTAATGGGGTCTCTGTTTGCCCTACCCTAGAAGTTTAATAGTGCATTTTACTCGCCATTTCTTGCGCTTTGAGATGCCGCTTAGCCCAATAAGCGATTTCAAATAGGAGCGACGTAAATTGAACAAATGTGACAGAATTACGCTGAATTCTTATATTAACCGTAATATAAAATGATCTAATCGGGTCTCTGTTTGCCTTATCCTAGAAGTTTGATAGTGCATTTTACTCGCCATTTCATGCGCTTTGAGATGCCGCTTAGCCCAATAAGCTATCTGAAATAGGAGCGATGTAAATTGAACAAATGTGATAGAATTTCGCTGAATTCTTAAATTAACCATAATATGAAATGACCTAATCGGGTCTCTGTTTGCCCTACCCTAGAAGTTTAATAGTGCATTTTACTCGTCATTTCATGCGCTTTGAGATGCCGCCTAGCCCAGTACGCTATCTGAAATAGAGCGACGTAAATTGAACAAATGTGATAGAATTTCGCTGAATTTTTAAATTAACCATAATATAAAATGATCTAATCGGGTCTCTGTTTGCCCTACCCTAGAAGTTTAATAGTGCATATTACTCGCCATTTCATGCGCTTTGAGGTGGCGCTTAGCAAAATACGCTATCTGAAATAGGAGCGACGTAAATTGAACGAATGTGATAGAATTTCGCTGAATTCTTATATTAACCAAAATATAAAATGATCTAATCGGGTCTCTGATAGCCATATCATAGAAGTTTAATAGTGCATTTTACTCGCCATTCCACGCGCTTTAAGATGCCGCCTAGCGCAGTACGCTATCTGAAATAGGAGCGACGTAAGTTGAACAAATGTGATAGAATTACGCTGAATTCTTATATTAACCGTAATATAAAAAGATCTAATCGGGTCTCTGTTTGCCTTATCCTAGAAGTTTAATAGTGCATTTTACTCGCCATTTCATGCGCATTGAGATGCCGCTTAGACCAATAGGCTATCTGAAATAGGAGCGACGTAAATTGAACAAATATGATAGAGTTTCGCTGAATTCTTAAATTAACCATAATATAAAATGATCTTATCGGGACTCTGTTTGCCCTACCCTAGAAGTTTAATAGTGCATTTTACGCGCCATTTCTTGCGCTTTGAGATGCCGCTTAGCCCAATACGATATCTGAAATATCAGCGACGTAAATTGAACAAATGTGATAGAATTACGCTGAATTCTTTTATTAACCGTAATATAAAATGATCTAATCGGTTCTCTGTTTGCCTTATCCTAGAAGTTTAATAGTGCATTTCACTCGTCATTTCATGCGCTTTGAGATGCCTCTTAGCCAAAAAGCTATCTGAAATAGGAGCGACGTAAATTGAACAAATGTGATAGAATTTCGCTGAATTCTTATATTAACCAAAATATAAAATGATATAATCGGGACTCTGATTCCCTATCATAGAAGTTTAGTAGTGCATTTTACTCGCCCTTCCACGCGCTTTAAGATGCCGCCTAGCCCAGTACGCTATCTGAAATAGGAGCGACGTAAGTTGAACAAATGTGATAGAATTACGCTGAATTCTTATATTAACCGTAATATAAAATGATCTAATCGGGTCTCTGTTTGCCGTACCCTAGAAGTTTAATAGTGCATTTTACTCGCCATTTCATGCGCTTTGAGATGCCGCTTAGCCCAATACGCAATCTGAAATAGGAGCGACGTAAATTGAACGAAGGTGATAGAATTTCGCTGAATTCTTATATTAACCAAAATATAAAATGATCTAACCGGGTCTCTGATTGCTATATCACAGAAGTTTAATAGTGCATTTCACTCGCCATTTCATGCGCTTTGAGATGCCGCTTAGCCCAATACGCTATCTGACATAGGAGCGACGTAAATAGAACAATTCTGATAGAATTTCGCTGAATTCTTATATTAACCAAAATATAAAATGATCTAATCGGGTCTCTGATTGCCCTATCATAGAAGTTTAATAGTGCATTTTACTCGCCAATCCACGCGCTTTAAGATTCCGTCTAGACCAGTACGCTATCTGAAATAGGAGCGACGTAAATTGAACAAATGTGATAGAATTTGGCTGAATTCTTATATTAACCAAAATATAAAATGATCTAATCCGGTCTCTGATTGCCCTACCATAGAAGTTTAATAGTGCATTTTACTCGCCATTTCATGCGCTTTGAGATGGCGCTTAGCCCAGTACACTATCTGAAATAGGAGCGACGTATGTTGAACAAATGTGATAGAATTACGCTGAATTCTTATATTAGCCGTAATATAAAATGATCTAATCGGGTCTCTGTTCGCACTATCCTAGAAGATTACTAGTGCATTTCACTCGTCATTTCATGCGCTTTGAGATGCCGCTTAGCCCAATAAGCTATCTGAAATAGGAGCGACGTAAATTGAACAAATGTGATAGAATTACGCTGAATTCTTATATTAACCGTAATATAAAATGATCTAATCGGGTCTCTGTTTGCCTTATCCTAGAAGTTTAATAGTGCATTTCACTCGTCATTTCATGCGCTTTGAGATGCCTCTTAGCCCAATAAGCTATCTGAAATAGGAGCGACGTAAATTGAACAAATGTGATAGAATTTTTCTGAATTCTTAAATAAACCATAATATGAAATGATCTAATCGGGTCTCTGTTTGCCCTACCCTAGAAGCTTAACAGTGCATTTTACTCTCCATTTCATGCGCTTTGAGATGCCGCTTAGCCCAATACGCTATCTGAAATAGGAGCGACGTAAATTTAACAAATGTGGTAGAATTTCCCTGAATACTTATATTAACATTAATGTAAAATGATCTAATCGGGTCTCTGTTCGCCCTACCCTAGAAGTTTAATAGTGCATTTCACTCGCCGTTTCATGCGCTTTGAGATTCCGCTTAGCCCAGTACGCTATCTGAAATAGGAGCGACGTAAATAGAACAATTGTGATAGAATTTCGCTCAATTCTTATATTAACCAAAATATAAAATGATCTAAACCGGACTCTGATTGCCCTATCATAGCAGTTTAATAGTGCATTTTACTCGCCAATCCACGCGCTTTAAGATTCCGCCTAGCCCAGTATGCTATCTGAAATAGGCGCGACGTAAAGTGAACAAATGTGATAGAATTTGGCTGAATTCTTATATTAACCGTATTATAAAATGATCTAATCGGGTCTCTGATTGCCTTACCCTAGAAGATTAATAGTGCATTTTACTCGCCATTTCATGCGCTTTAAGATGCCGCCTAGCCCAGTACGCTATCTGAAATTGGAGCGACGTAAATTGAACAAATGTGATAGAATTTTGCTGACATCTTGAATTAACGATAATATAAAATGATCTAATCGGGTCCCTGTTTGCCCTACCCTACAAGTTTAGCAGTGCATTTTACTCGCCATTTCATGCGCTTTGAGATGCCGCTTAGCCCAATACGATATCTGAAATAGGAGCGACGTAAATTGAACAAATGTGATAGAATTTTGCTGACATCTTGAATTAACCATAATATAAAATGATCTAATCGGGTCTCTGTTTGCCCTACCCAAGAAGTTTAATAGTGCATATCTCTCGTCATTTCATGCGCTTTGAGATGCCGCTTAGCCCAATACGCAATCTGAAATAGGAGCGACGTAAATTGAACGAAGGTGATAGAATTTCGCTGAATTCTTATATTAACCAAAATATAAAATGATCTAACCGGGTCTCTGATTGCTATATCACAGAAGTTTAATAGTGCATTTCACTCGCCATTTCATGCGCTTTGAGATGCCGCTTAGCCCAATACGCTATCTGACATAGGAGCGACGTAAATAGAACAATTCTGATAGAATTTCGCTGAATTCTTATATTAACCAAAATATAAAATGATCTAATCGGGTCTCTGATTGCCCTATCATAGAAGTTTAATAGTGCATTTTACTCGCCAATCCACGCGCTTTAAGATTCCGTCTAGACCAGTACGCTATCTGAAATAGGAGCGACGTAAATTGAACAAATGTGATAGAATTTGGCTGAATTCTTATATTAACCAAAATATAAAATGATCTAATCCGGTCTCTGATTGCCCTACCATAGAAGTTTAATAGTGCATTTTACTCGCCATTTCATGCGCTTTGAGATGGCGCTTAGCCCAGTACACTATCTGAAATAGGAGCGACGTATGTTGAACAAATGTGATAGAATTACGCTGAATTCTTATATTAGCCGTAATATAAAATGATCTAATCGGGTCTCTGTTCGCACTATCCTAGAAGATTACTAGTGCATTTCACTCGTCATTTCATGCGCTTTGAGATGCCGCTTAGCCCAATAAGCTATCTGAAATAGGAGCGACGTAAATTGAACAAATGTGATAGAATTACGCTGAATTCTTATATTAACCGTAATATAAAATGATCTAATCGGGTCTCTGTTTGCCTTATCCTAGAAGTTTAATAGTGCATTTCACTCGTCATTTCATGCGCTTTGAGATGCCTCTTAGCCCAATAAGCTATCTGAAATAGGAGCGACGTAAATTGAACAAATGTGATAGAATTTTTCTGAATTCTTAAATAAACCATAATATGAAATGATCTAATCGGGTCTCTGTTTGCCCTACCCTAGAAGCTTAACAGTGCATTTTACTCTCCATTTCATGCGCTTTGAGATGCCGCTTAGCCCAATACGCTATCTGAAATAGGAGCGACGTAAATTTAACAAATGTGGTAGAATTTCCCTGAATACTTATATTAACATTAATGTAAAATGATCTAATCGGGTCTCTGTTCGCCCTACCCTAGAAGTTTAATAGTGCATTTCACTCGCCGTTTCATGCGCTTTGAGATTCCGCTTAGCCCAGTACGCTATCTGAAATAGGAGCGACGTAAATAGAACAATTGTGATAGAATTTCGCTCAATTCTTATATTAACCAAAATATAAAATGATCTAAACCGGACTCTGATTGCCCTATCATAGCAGTTTAATAGTGCATTTTACTCGCCAATCCACGCGCTTTAAGATTCCGCCTAGCCCAGTATGCTATCTGAAATAGGAGCGACGTAAAGTGAACAAATGTGATAGAATTTGGCTGAATTCTTATATTAACCGTATTATAAAATGATCTAATCGGGTCTCTGATTGCCTTACCCTAGAAGATTAATAGTGCATTTTACTCGCCATTTCATGCGCTTTAAGATGCCGCCTAGCCCAGTACGCTATCTGAAATTGGAGCGACGTAAATTGAACAAATGTGATAGAATTTTGCTGACATCTTGAATTAACGATAATATAAAATGATCTAATCGGGTCCCTGTTTGCCCTACCCTACAAGTTTAGCAGTGCATTTTACTCGCCATTTCATGCGCTTTGAGATGCCGCTTAGCCCAATACGATATCTGAAATAGGAGCGACGTAAATTGAACAAATGTGATAGAATTTTGCTGACATCTTGAATTAACCATAATATAAAATGATCTAATCGGGTCTCTGTTTGCCCTACCCAAGAAGTTTAATAGTGCATATCTCTCGTCATTTCATGCGCTTTGAGATGCCGCTTAGCCCAATAAGCTATCTGAAATATCGGCGACGTAAATTGAACAAATGTGATTGAATTACGCTCAATTATTATATTAACCGTAATATAAAATGATCTAATCGGGTCTCTGTTTGCCTTATCCTAGAAGTTTAATAGCGCATTTTACTCGCCATTTCATGCGCATTGAGATGCCGCTTAGCTCAATACGCTATCTGAAATAGGAGCGACGTAAATTGAACAAATATGATAGAGTTTCGCTGAATTCTTAAATTAACCATAATATAAAATGATCTTGTCCGGTCTCTGTTTGCCCTACCCTAGAAGTTTAATAGTGCATTTCACTCGTCATTTCATGCGCTTTGAGATGCCGCTTAGCCCAATAAGCTATCTGAAATATCGGCGACGTAAATTGAACAAATGTGAGAGAATCTCGCTGCATTCTTATATTAACCGTAATATAAAATGATCTAATCGGGTCTCTGATTGCCCTATCATAGAAGTTTAATAGTGCATTTTACTCGCCATTCCACGCGTTTTAAGATGCCGCCTAGCCCAGTATGCTATCTGAAATAGGAACGACGTAAATTGAACAAATGTGATAGAATTTCGCTGAATTCTTATATTCACCAAAATATAAAATGATCTAATGGGGTCTCTGTTTGCCCTACCCTAGAAGTTTAATAGTGCATTTTACTCGCCATTTCTTGCGCATTGAGATGCCGCTTAGCCCAATAAGCTATTTCAAATAGGAGCGACGTAAATTGAACAAATGTGACAGAATTACGCTGAATTCTTATATTAACCGTAATATAAAATGATCTAATCGGGTCTCTGTTTGCCTTATCCTAGAAGTTTGATAGTGCATTTTACTCGCCATTTCATGCGCTTTGAGATGCCGCTTAGCCCAATAAGCTATCTGAAATAGGAGCGATGTAAATTGAACAAATGTGATAGAATTTCGCTGAATTCTTAAATTAACCATAATATGAAATGACCTAATCGGGTCTCTGTTTGCCCTACCCTAGAAGGTTAATAGTGCATTTTACTCGTCATTTCATGCGCTTTGAGATGCCGCCTAGCCCAGTACGCTATCTGAAATAGAGCGACGTAAATTGAACAAATGTGATAGAATTTCGCTGAATTCTTTTATTTACCATAATGTTAATAGATCTAATCGGGTCTCTGTTCGCCCTAGCGTAGACGCATAATAGTGCATTTTATTCGTCATTTCATGCGCTTTGAGATGGCGCTCAGCCCAATACGCTATCTGAAATAGGAGCGACGTAAATTGAACAAATGTGATAGAATTTGGCTGAATTCTTAAATTAACCATAATATAAAATGATCTAATCGGGTCTGTGATTGCCCTACCCTAGAAGTTTAACAGTGCATTGTAATCGCCATTTCATGCGCTTTGAGAAGCAGCTTAGCCCAATACGCTATCTGAAATAGGAGCGACGTATATTGAACAAATGTGATAGAATACCCCGGAATACTTATATTAACCTTAATGTAAAATGATCTAATCGGGTCTCTGTTCCCCCTACCCTAGAAGTGTAATAGTGCATTTCACTCGCCATTTCATGCGCTTTGAGATGCCGCTTAGCCCAATACGCTATCTGAAATAGGAGCGACGTAAATAGAACAATTGTGATAGAATTTCGCTAAATTCTTATATTAACCATGATATAAAATGATCTAATCGGGTCTCTGTTTGCCCTACCCTAGAAGTTTAACAGTGCATTTTAATCGCCATTTCATGCGCTTTGAGAAGCAGCTTAGTCCAATACGCTATCTGAAATAGGAGCGACGTAAATTGAACAAATGTGACAGAATTTTGCTGACATCTTAAATTAACCATAATATAAAATGATCTAATCGGGTCTCAGTTTGCCTTACCCTACAAGTTTAGCAGTGCATTTTACTCGCCATTTCATGCGCTTTGAGATGCCGCTTAGCCCAATACGCTATCTGAAATATCAGCGACGTAAATTGAACAAATGTGATAGAATCACGCTGAATTCTTAAATAAACCATAATATAAAATGATCTAATCGGGTCTCTGTTTGCCCTACCCTAGAAGTTTAATAGTGCATTTTACTCGCCATTTCATGCGCTTTGAGATGCCGCTTAACCCAATACGCTGTCTGAAATAGGATCAACGAAAGTTGAACAAACGTGATAGAATTTCGCTGAATTCTTATATTAACCGTAATATAAAATGATGTAATCGGGTCTCTGTTTGCCTTATCCTAGAAGTTTAATAGTGCATTTCACTCGTCATTTCATGCGCTTTGAGATGCCTCTTAGCCCAATAAGCTATCTGAAATAGGAGCGACGTAAATTGAACAAATGTGATAGAATTTCCCTGAATACTTATATTAACCTTAACGTAAAATGATCTAATCGGGTGTCTGTTTGCCCTACCCTAGAAGTTTAATAGTGCATTTTACTCGCCATTCCACCCGCTTTAAGATGCCGCCTAGCCCAGTACGCTATCTGAAATAGGAGCGACGTAAATTGAACAAATGTGATAGAATTTTGCTGAATTCTTAAATTAACCATAATATAAAATGATCTAATCGGGTCTCTGATTGCCCTATCATAGAATTTTAATAGTGCATTTTAATCGCCATTCCACGCGCTTTAAGATGCCGCCTAGCCCAGTACGCTATATGAAATAGGAGCGACGTAAATTGAACAAATGTGATAGAATTTTGCTGAATTCTTAAATTAACCATAATATAAAATGGTCTAATCGGGTCTCTGTTTGCCCTACCCTAGAAGTGTAATAGTGCATTTCACTCGTCATTTCATGCGCCTTCAGATGCCGCTTACCCCAGTAAGCTATCTGAAATAGGAGCGACGTAAATTGAACAAATGTGATAAAATTTCGCAGAATCCTTATGTTAACCAAAATATAAAATGATCTAATCTGGTCTCTGTTCGCCCTAGCCTAGAAGTTTAATAGTGCATTTTGTTCGCCATTTCATGCGCTTTGTGATGCCGCTTAGCCCAATACGCTATCTGAAGTAGGAGCGACGTAAATTGAACAAATGTGATAGAATTTCCCTGAAATCTTATATTAAACAAAATATAAAATGATCTAATCGGGTCTCTGATTGCTCTATCATAGAAGTTTAGTAGTGCATTTTACTCGCCCTTCCACGCGCTTTAAGATGCCGCCTAGCACAGTACGCTATCTGAAATAGGAGCTACGTAAGATGAACAAATGTGATAGAATTACGCTGAATTCTTATATTAACCGTAATATAAAATGATCTAATCGGGTCTCCGTTTGCCTTATCCTAAAAGTTTAATAGCGCATTTTACTCGCCATTTCATGCGCTTTGAGAGGCCGCAAGCCCAATACGCTATCTGAAATAGGAGCGACGTAAATTGAACAAATGTGATAGAATTTCGCTGAATTCTTAAATTAACCATAATATAAAATGATCTCATCGGGTGTCTGTTCGCCCTACCCTAGATGTATAATAGTGCATTTCACTCGTCATTTCATGCGCTTTGAGATGCCGCCTAGCCCAGTACGCTATCTGAAATAGGAGCGACGTAAATTGAACAAATGTGATAGAATGTCGCTGAATTCTTAAATTAACCATAATATAAAATGATCTAATCGGGTCTCTGTTTGCTCTACCCTAGAAGTTTAATAGTGCATTTTACTCGCAATTTCATGCGCTTTGAGGTGCCTCTTAACCCAATACGCTATCTGCAATAGGAGCGACGTAAATTGAACAAACGTGATAGAATGTTGCTGAATTCTTAAATTAACCATAATATAAAATGATCTAATCGGGTCTCTGTTTGCCCTACCCTAGGAGTTTAATAGTGCATTTTACTCGCCATTTCATGCGCTTTGAGATGCCGCTTAGCCCAATACGCTATCTGAAATATGAGCGACACGAATTGAACAAATGTGATAGAATTTCCCTGAAATCTTATATTAAACAAAATATAAAATGATCTAATCGGGTCTGTGAATGCCCTATCATAGAAGCTTAATAGTGCATTTTACTCGCCATTCCACGCGCTTTAGGATGCCGCCTAGCCCAGTACGCTATCTGAAATAGGAGCGACGTAACTTGAACAAATGTGATAGAATTTCCCTGAAACTTATATTAAATAAAATATAAAAAGATCTAATCGGGTCTCTGTTTGCCCTACCCTAGGAGTTTAATAGTGCATTTTACTCGCCATTTCATGCGCTTTGAGATGCCGCTTAACCCAATACGCTATCTGAAATAGGAGCAACGAAAGTTGAACAAATGTGATAGAATTTCGCTGAATTATTTTATTAACCAGAATGTAAAATGATCTCATCGGGTCTCTGTTCGCCCTAGCCTAGAAGTTTAATAGTGCATTTTATTCTCCATTTCATAAGCTTTGAGATGCCGCTTATCCCAATACGCTATCTGAAATATGAGCGACGTAAATTGAACAAATGTGATAGAATTTCGCTGAATTCTTATATTAAGCAAAATATAAAATGATCTAATCGGGTCTCTGTTTGCCCTACCCTAGAAGTTTAATAGTGCATTTAGCTCGCCATTTCATGCGCTTTGAGATGCCGCTGAGCCCAGTACGCTAATTGAAATAGGAGCGACTTAAATTGAACAAATGTGATAGAATTTCACTGAATTCTTATATTAACCAAAATATAAAATGATTTAATCGGGTCTCTGTTCGCCCTACCATAGAAGTCTAATGGTGAATTTCACTCGCCATTTCATGCGCTTTGAGATGCCGCTTAGCCCAATACGCTATCTGAAATAGGAGCGACGTAAGTTGAACAAATGTGATAGAATTTCGCTGAATTCTTTTATTAACCATAATGTAAAATGATCTGCTCGGGTCTCTGTTCGCCCTAGCCTAGAAGTTTAATAGTGCATTTCACTCGTCATTTCATGCGCTTCGAGATGCCGCTGAGCCCAATAAGCTATCTGTAATAGGAGCGACGTAAATTGAACAAATGTGATAGAATTTCGCTGAATTCTTATATTAACCAAAATATAAAATGATCGAATCGGGACTCTGATTGCCCTATCATAGAATTTTAATAGTGCATTCTACTCGCCATTCAACCCGCTTTAAGATGCCGCCTAGCCCAGTACGCTATCTGAAGTAGGAGCGACGTAAATTGAACAAATGTGATAGAATTTTGCTGAATTCTTATATTAACCGTAATATAAAATGATCTAATCGGGTCTCTGTTTGCCTTATCCTAGAAGTTTAATAGTGCGTTTTACTCGCCATTCCACGCGCTTTAAGATGCCGCCTAGCCCAGTACGCTATCTGAAATAGGAGCGACGTAAATTGAGCAAATGTGATAGAATTTCGCTGAATTCTTAAATTAACCATAATATAAAATGATCTAATCGGGTCTCTGTTTGCCCTACCCTAGAAGTTTAATAGTGCATTTCACTCGTCATTTCATGCGCTTTGAGATGCCGCTAAGCCCAATAAGCTATCTGTAATAGGAGCGACGTAAATTTTACAAATGTGATAGAATTTCGTTGAATTCTTATATTAACCAATATATAAAATGATCTAATCGGGTCTCTGATTGCCCTATCATAGAAGTTTAATAGTGCATTTTACTCGCCATTCCACGCGCTTTAAGATGCCGCCTAGCCCAGTACGCTATCTGAAATAGGAACGACGTAAGTTGAACAAATGTGATAGAATTACGCTGAATTCTTATATTAACCGTAATATAAAATGATCTAATCGGGTCTCTGTTTGCCTTATCCTAGAAGTATAATAGTGCATTATACTCGCCATTTCATGCGCTTTTACATGCCGCTTTGCCCAATACGCTATCTGAAATAGGAACGACGTAAATTGAACAAATGTGATAGAATTTCACTGAATTCTTATATTAACCAAAATATAAAATGATCTAATCGGGTCTCTGATTGCCCTAGCATAGAAGTTGAATAGTGCATTTAGCTCGCCATTTCATGCGCTTTGAGATGCCGCTGAGCCCAGTACGCTAATTGAAATAGGAGCGACTTAAATTGAACAAATGTGATAGAATTTCACTGAATTCTTATATTAACCAAAATATAAAATGATTTAATCGGGTCTCTGTTCGCCCTACCATAGAAGTCTAATGGTGAATTTCACTCGCCATTTCATGCGCTTTGAGATGCCGCTTAGCCCAATACGCTATCTGAAATAGGAGCGACGTAAGTTGAACAAATGTGATAGAATTTCGCTGAATTCTTTTATTAACCATAATGTAAAATGATCTGCTCGGGTCTCTGTTCGCCCTAGCCTAGAAGTTTAATAGTGCATTTCACTCGTCATTTCATGCGCTTCGAGATGCCGCTGAGCCCAATAAGCTATCTGTAATAGGAGCGACGTAAATTGAACAAATGTGATAGAATTTCGCTGAATTCTTATATTAACCAAAATATAAAATGATCGAATCGGGACTCTGATTGCCCTATCATAGAATTTTAATAGTGCATTCTACTCGCCATTCAACCCGCTTTAAGATGCCGCCTAGCCCAGTACGCTATCTGAAGTAGGAGCGACGTAAATTGAACAAATGTGATAGAATTTTGCTGAATTCTTATATTAACCGTAATATAAAATGATCTAATCGGGTCTCTGTTTGCCTTATCCTAGAAGTTTAATAGTGCGTTTTACTCGCCATTCCACGCGCTTTAAGATGCCGCCTAGCCCAGTACGCTATCTGAAATAGGAGCGACGTAAATTGAGCAAATGTGATAGAATTTCGCTGCATTCTTAAATTAACCATAATATAAAATGATCTAATCGGG
>CAKAJE020001051.1:0-15723 GCA_916610135.2 Macropis europaea | reverse complement strand
GGAAATTCTATCACATTTGTTCAATTTTCGTTGCTCCTATTTCAGACAGCGTATTGGGCTAACCGGCATCTCAAAGCGCATGAAATGGCGAGTAAAATGCACTATTAAACGTCTAGGGTGGGGCAAACAGAGACCCGATTAGATCATTTTACATTTAGGTTAATATAAAAATTCAGCGAAATTCTATCACATTTGTTCAATTTACGTCGCTGATATTTCAGATAGCGTATTGGGCTAAGCGGCATCTTAAAGCGCATGAAATGGCGTGCAAAATGCACTATTAAACTTCTAGGGTAGGGCAAACAGAGACACGATTAGATCATTTTATATTATGGTTAATTTAAGAATTCAGCAAGATTCTATCACATTTGTTTAATTTACGTCTCTCTTATTTCAGATAGCCTACTGGGCTAGGCGGCACCTTAAAGCGCGTGGAATAGCAAGTAAAATGCACTATTAAATTTCTATGATAGGGCAATTGGAGACCCGATTAGATCATTTTATATTTTGGTTAATATAAGAATTCAGCGAAATTCTATCACATTTGTTCAATTTACGACGCTCCTATTTCAGATAGCGTACTGGGCTAAGCGGCATCTCAATGCGCATGAAATGGCGAGTAAAATGCAATATTAAACTTCTGGAGTAGGGCAAACAGAGACCCGATTACATCATTTTATATTATGGTTCATTTAAGAATTCAGCAAAATTCTATCACATTTGTTCAATTTACGTCGTTCCTATTTCAGTTAGCGTAGTGGGCTAGGAGGCATCTTAAAGCGCGTGGAATGGCGAGTAACGTGCACTATTAAACTTCTAGGGTAGGGCGAACAGAGACCCGTTTAGATCATTTTACATTAAGGTTAATATAAGAATTCAGGGAAATTCTATCACATTTGTTCAATTTACGTCGCTCCTATTTCAGATAGCGTATTGGGCTAAGCGGCATCTCAAAGCGCATGAAGTGGCGAGTAAAATGCACTATTAAACTTCTAGGATAAGGCAAACAGAGACAAGATTAGATCATTTCATATTACGGTTAATATAAGAATTCAGCGTAATTCTATCACATTTGTTAAACTTACGTCGCTCCTATTTCAGATAGCGTACTGGGCTAAGCGGCATCTCAAAGGGCATGAAATGGCGTGTAAAATGCACTATTAAACTTCTAGGGTAGGGCGAACAGAGACCCGATTAGATCATTTTATATTATGGTTAATTTAACAATTCTGCAAAATTCTATCACATTTGTTCAATTTTCGTCGCTCCTATTTCAGACAGCGTATTGGGCTAACCGGCATCTCAAAGCGCATGAAATGGCGAGTAAAATGCACTATTAAACGTCTAGGGTGGGGCAAACAGAGACCCGATTAGATCATTTTACATTTAGGTTAATATAAAAATTCAGCGAAATTCTATCACATTTGTTCAATTTACGTCGCTGATATTTCAGATAGCGTATTGGGCTAAGCGGCATCTTAAAGCGCATGAAATGGCGTGCAAAATGCACTATTAAACTTCTAGGGTAGGGCAAACAGAGACACGATTAGATCATTTTATATTATGGTTAATTTAAGAATTCAGCAAGATTCTATCACATTTGTTTAATTTACGTCTCTCTTATTTCAGATAGCCTACTGGGCTAGGCGGCATCTTAAAGCGCGTGGAATGGCAAGAAAAATGCACTATTAAACTTCTATGATAGGGCAATCAGGGACCCGATTAGATCATTTTATATTTTGGTTAATATAAGGATTCAGCGAAATTCTATCACATTTGTTCAATTTACGTCGCTCCTATTTCAGATAGCGTATTGGGCTAAGCGGCATCTCAAAGCGCATGAAATGACGAGTGAAATGCACTATTAAACATCTATGATAGGGCAATCAGAGCCCCGAATAGATCATATTATATTATGGTTAATATAAGAATTCAGCAAAATTCTATCACATTCGTTCAATTTACGTCGCCCCTATTTCAGATAGCGTACTGGGCTAGGCGGTACCTTAAACCGCATGAAATGGCGAGTAAAATGCACTATTAAACTTCTATGATAGGGCAAACAGAGACCCGATTAGATCATTTTATATTATGGTTAATTTAAGAATTCGTCGTAACTCTATCACATTTGGTCAATTTACGTCGCTCCTATTTCAGAAAGCGTATTGGACTAGACGGCACCTTAAAGTGCATGAAATGACGAGTAAAATGCACTATTAAACTTCTATGATAGGGCAATCAGAAACCAGAATAGATCGTGTTATATTATGGTTAATATAAGAATTCTGCGTAATTCAATCAAATTTGTTCAATTTATGTCGCTCCTATTACAGATAGCGTATTGGACTAGGAGGCACCTTAAAGCGCATGAAATGACGAGTAAAACGCACTGTTAAACTTCTATGATAGGGCAATCAGAGACCCGATTAGATCATTTTATATTATTGTTAACATAAGAATTCTGCGTCATTTTATCACATTTGTTCAATTTACGTCGCCCCTATTTCAGATAGCGTACTGGGCTAGGTGGCATCTTAAAGCGCATGAAATGTCGAGTAAAATGCACTACTAAACTTCTCGGATAGGGCAATCAGATCGCCGATTATGTCTTCTTATATTATGGTTAATATATAAGAATTCAGCGAAATTCTATCACATTTGTTCAATTTACGTCGCTCCTATTTCAGATAGCGTATTGGGCTGGGCGGCACCTAAAAGCGCATGAAATGACGAGTAAAATGCACTATTAAACTTCTATGATAGGGCAAACGGAGACCCGATTAGATCATTTTATATTATGGTTAATTTAAGAATTCGTCGTAACTCTAACACATTTGGTCAATTTACGTCGCTCCTATTTCAAAAAGCGTATTGGGCTAGGCGGAACCTTAAAGCGCATGAAATGACGAGTAAAATGCACTATTAAACTTCTATAATAGGGCAATCAGGAACCAGAATAGATCGTATTATATTATGGTTAATATAAGAATTCTGCGTAATTCTATCACATTTGTTCAATTTATGTCGCTCCTATTTCAGAGAGCGTATTGGGCTAGGCGGCACCTTAAAGCGCATGAAATGGCGAGTAAAATGCACTATTAAACATCCATGATATGGCAATCGGAGACCCGATTAGACCATTTTATATTATGTTTAATAGAAGAATGCAGCGTAATTGAGCGACATTTATTCAATTTACGTAGTTCCAATTTCAGATAGCGTATTGGGCTAGGCGGCACCTTAAAGCGCATGAAATGTCGAGTAAAATGCACAGTTAAACTTCTATGATAGGGCAAACAGAGACCCGATTAGATCATTTTATATTATGGTTAATTTAAGAATTCGTCGTAACTCTATCACATTTGGTCAATTTACGTCGCTCCTATTTCAGAAAGCGGATTGGGCTAGGCGGCACCTTAAAGCGCATGAAATGACGAGTAAAATGCACTATTAAACTTCTATGATAGGGCAATCAGAAACCAGAATAGATCGTGTTATATTATGGTTAATATAAGAATTCTGCGTAATTCAATCAAATTTGTTCAATTTATGTCGCTCCTATTACAGATAGCGTATTGGACCAGGCGGCACCTTAAAGCGCATGAAATGACGAGTAAAACGCACTCTTTAACTTCTATGATAGGGCAATCAGAGACCCGATTAGATCATTTTATATTATTGTTAACATAAGAATTCTGCGTAATTTTATCACATTTGTTCAATTTACGTCGCCCCTATTTCAGATAGCGTACTGGGCTAGGTGGCATCTTAAAGCGCATGAAATGTCGAGTAAAATGCACTACTAAACTTCTCGGATAGGGCAATCAGATCGTCGATTATGTCTTCTTATATTATGGTTAATATATAAGAATTCAGCGAAATTCTATCACATTTGTTCAATTTACGTCGCTCCTATTTCATATAGCGTATTGGGCTGGGCGGCACCTAAAAGCGCATGAAATGACGAGTAAAATGCAGTATTAAACTTCTATGATAGGGCAATCAGAGAGCCGAATACATCGATTTATATTATGGTTAATATAAGAATTCAGCAAAATTCTATCACATTTGTTCAATTTGCGTCGCTCCTATTTCAGATAGCGTATTGGGCTACGCGGCACCTTAAAGCGCATGAAATGACGAGTAAAATGCACTATTAAACTTCTATGATAGGGCAAACAGAGACCCGATTAGATCATTTTATATTATGGTTAATTTAAGAATTCGTCGTAACTCTATCACATTTGGTCAATTTACGTCGCGCCTATTTCAAAAAGCATATTGGGCTAGGCGGAACCTTAAAGCGCATGAAATGACGAGTAAAATGCACTATTAAACTTCTATAATAGGGCAATCAGGAACCAGAATAGATCGTATTATATTATGGTTAATATAAGAATTCTGCGTAATTCTATCACATTTGTTCAATTTATGTCGCTCCTATTTCAGAGAGCGTATTGGGCTAGGCGACACCTTAAAGCGCATGAAATGGCGAGTAAAATGCACTATTAAACATCCATGATATGGCAATCGGAGACCCGATTAGACCATTTTATATTATGTTTAATAGAAGAATGCAGCGTAATTGAGCGACATTTATTCAATTTACGTAGTTCCAATTTCAGATAGCGTATTGGGCTAGGCGGCACCTTAAAGCGCATGAAATGTCGAGTAAAATGCACAGTTAAACTTCTATGATAGGGCAAACAGAGACCCGATTAGATCATTTTATATTATGGTTAATTTAAGAATTCGTCGTAACTCTATCACATTTGGTCAATTTACGTCGCTCCTATTTCAGAAAGCGTATTGGGCTAGGCGGCACCTTAAAGCGCATGAAATGACGAGTAAAATGCACTATTAAACTTCTATGATAGGGCAATCAGAAACCAGCATAGATCGTGTTATATTATGGTTAATATAAGAATTCTGCGTAATTCAATCACATTTGTTCAATTTATGTCGCTCCTATTTCAGATAGCGTATTGGACTAGGCGGCACCTGAAAGCGCATGAAATGACGAGTAAAATTCACTATTAAACTTCTACGATAGGGCAAACAGAGACCCGATTAGATCATTTTATATTATGGTTAATTTAAGAATTCGTCGTAACTCTATCACATTTGGTCAATTTACGTCGCTCCTATTTCAGAAAGCGGATTGGGCTAGGCGGCACCTTAAAGCGCATGAAATGACGAGTAAAATGCACTATTAAACTTCTATGATAGGGCAATCAGAAACCAGAATAGATCGTGTTATATTATGGTTAATATAAGAATTCTGCGTAATTCAATCAAATTTGTTCAATTTATGTCGCTCCTATTACAGATAGCGTATTGGACCAGGCGGCACCTTAAAGCGCATGAAATGACGAGTAAAACGCACTGTTTAACTTCTATGATAGGGCAATCAGAGACCCGATTAGATCATTTTATATTATTGTTAACATAAGAATTCTGCGTAATTTTATCACATTTGTTCAATTTACGTCGCCAATATTTCAGATAGCGTACTGGGCTAGGTGGCATCTTAAAGCGCATGAAATGTCGAGTAAAATGCACTACTAAACTTCTCGGATAGGGCAATCAGATCGCCGATTATGTCTTCTTATATTATGGTTAATATATAAGAATTCAGCGAAATTCTATCACATTTGTTCAATTTACGTCGCTCCTATTTCATATAGCGTATTGGGCTGGGCGGCACCTAAAAGCGCATGAAATGACAAGTAAAATGCAGTATTAAACTTCTATGATAGGGCAATCAGAGAGCCGAATACATCGATTTATATTATGGTTAATATAAGAATTCAGCAAAATTCTATCACATTTGTTCAATTTACGTCGCTCCTATTTCAGATAGCGTATTGGGCTAGGCGGCACCTTAAAGCGCATGAAATGACGAGTAAAATGCACTATTAAACTTCTATGATAGGGCAAACAGAGACCCGATTAGATCATTTTATATTATGGTTAATTTAAGAATTCGTCGTAACTCTATCACATTTGGTCAATTTACGTCGCTCCTATTTCAGAAAGCGTATTGGGTTAGGCGGCACCTTAAAGCGCATGAAATGACGAGTAAAATGCACTATTAAACTTCTATAATAGGGCAATCAGGAACCAGAATAGATCGTATTATATTATGGTTAATATAAGAATTCTGCGTAATTCTATCACATTTGTTCAATTTATGTCGCTCCTATTTCAGAGAGCGTACTGGGCTAGGCGGCACCTTAAAGCGCATGAAATGGCGAGTAAAATGCACTATTAAACATCCATGATATGGCAATCGGAGACCCGATTAGACCATTTTATATTATGTTTAATATTAGAATTCAGCGTAATTGAGCGACATTTATTCAATTTACGTAATTCCAATTTCAGATAGCATATTGGGCTAGGCGGCACCTTAAAGCGCATGAAATGTCGAGTAAAATGCACACTTAAACTTCTATGATAGGGCAAACAGAGACCCGATTAGATCATTTTATATTATGGTTAATTTAAGAATTCGTCGTAACTCTATCACATTTGGTCAATTTACGTCGCTCCTATTTCAGAAAGCGTATTGGGCTAGGCGGCACCTTAAAGCGCATGAAATGACGAGTAAAATGCAGTATTAAACTTCTATGATAGGGCAATCAGAAACCAGAATAGATCGTGTTATATTATGGTTAATATAAGAATTCTGCGTAATTCAATCACATTTGTTCAATTTATGTCGCTCCTATTTCAGATAGCGTATTGGACTAGGCGGCACCTGAAAGCGCATGAAATGAAGAGTAAAACGCACTGTTAAACTTCTATGATAGGGCAATCAGAGACCCGAATAGATAGTATTATATTATGGTTAATATAAGAATTCTGCGTAATTCTATCACATTTGTTCAATTTACGTCGCCCCTATTTCAGATAGCGTATTGGGCTAGGTGGCATCTTAAAGCGCATGAAAAGACGAGTAAAATGTACTATTAAACTTCTATGATGGGGCAATCAGAGATCCGAATAGCTCGTATTATATTATGGTTAATTTAAGAATTCTGCGTAATTCTATCACATTTGTTCAATTTATGTCGCTCCTATTTCAGATAGCGTATTGGGCTAGGAGGCACCTTAATGCGCATGAAATGACGAGTAAAATGCACTATTAAACTTCTATGATAGGGCAATCAGAGACCCGAATAGATCGTATTATATTATGGTTAATATAAGAATTCTGCGTAATTCTATCACGTTTGTTCAATTTACGTAGCTCCAATTTCAGATAGCGCATTGGACTAGGCGGCATCTTAAAGCGCATGAAATGTGGAGTAGAATGCACTACTAAACTTCTCGGATAGGGCAATCAGAGACCTGATTAGGTCATCTTATATTCTGGTTAATATAAGTATTCAGCGAAATTCTATCACATTTGTTCAATTTACGTCGCTCGTATTTCAGATAGCGTATTGGGCTAAGCTGGACCATAAAGCGCATGAAATGACGAGTAAAATGCACTATTAAGCTTCTATGATAGGGCAAACAGAGACCCGATTAGGTCATTTCATATTATGGTTAATTTAAGAATTCAGCGAAATTCTATCGCATTTGTTCCATTTACGTCGCTCCTATTTCAGATAGCGTATTGGGCTAGGCGGCACCATAAAGCGCATGAAATGACGAGTAAAATGCACTATTACACTTCTATGATAGGGCAATCAGAGACCCGATTATATCATCTTATATTATGGTTAATATAAGAATTCTGCGTAATTCTATCACGTTTGTTCAATTTACGTAGCTCCAATTTCAGATAGCGTATTTGGCTAAGTGGCATCTTAAAGCGCATGAAATGTCGAGTAAAATGCACTACTAAACTTCTCGGATAGGGCGATCAGAGACCCGAATAGATCGTATTATATTATGGTTAATATAAGAATTCTGCGTAATTCTATCACGTTTGTTCAATGTACGTAGCTCCAATTGGAGATAGCGTATTGGTCTAGGCGGCAGCTTAAAGCGCATGAAATGTCGAGTAAAATGCACTTCTAAACTTCTCGGATAGGGCAATCAGAGACCCGATTAGATCATTTTATATTTTGTTAATATAAGAATTCAACGTAATTTTATCACATTTGTTCAATTTATGTCGCTCCTATTTCAGATAGCGTATTGGGCTAGGCGGCACCTTAAAGCGCATGAAATGACGAGTAAAATGCACTATTAAACTTCTATGATAGGGCAATCAGAGACCCGAATAGATCGTATTATATTATGGTCAATATCAGAAAACTGCGTAATTCTATCACGTTTGTTCATTTAAGTAGCTCCAATTTCAGATAGCGTATTGGACTAGCCGGCTTCTTAAAGCGCATGAAATGTCGAGTAAAATGCACTACTAAACTTCTCTGATAGGGCAATCAGAGACCCGATTAGGTCATTTTATATTATGGTTAATTTAAGAATTCAGCAAAATTCTATCACATTTGTTCAATTTACGTCGCCCCTATTTCAGATAGCGTATTCGGCTCAGTGGCATCTTAAAGCGCATGAAATGTCGAGTAAAGTGCACCACTAAACTTCTCGGATAGGGCAATCAGAGACCCAATTAGGTCATCTTATATTATGGTTAATTTAAGAATTCAACGAAATTTTATCACGATTGTTCAATTTATATCGCCCCTATTTCAGATAGCGTATTGGGCTAGGCGGCACCTTAAAGCGCATGAAATGACGAGCAAAATGCACTATTAAACTTCTATGATAGGGCAATTAGAGACCCGAATAGATCGTATTATATTATGGTTAATATAAGAATTCTGCGTAATTCTATCACATTTGTTCAATTTACGTCGCCCCTATTTCAGATAGCGTATTTGGCTAAGTGGCATCTTAAAGCGCATGAAATGTCGAGTAAAGTGCACTACTAAACTTCTCGGATAGGGCAATCAGAGACCCAATTAGGTCATCTTATATTATCGTTAATTTAAGAATTCAACGAAATTTTATCACAATTGTTCAATTTATATCGCTCCTATTTCAGATAGCGTATTGGGCTTGCCGGCACTTTAAAGCGCATGAAATGACGAGTAAAATGCACTATTAAACTTCTATGATAGGGCAATCAGAGACCCGAATAGATCGTATTATATTATGGTTAATATAAGAATTCTGCGTAATTCTATCGCATTTGTTCAATTTATGTCGCTCCTATTTCAGATAGCGTATTGGGCTAGCCGGCACCTTAAAGCGCATGAAATGGCGAGTGAAATGTACTATTAAACTTCTATGATAGGGCAATCAGAGACCCGAATAGATAGTATTATATTATGGTTAATATAAGAATTCTGCGTAATTCTATCACATTTGTTCAATTTACGTCGCCCCTATTTCAGATAGCGTATTGGGCTAGGTGGCATCTTAAAGCGCATGAAATGACGAGTAAAATGCACTATTAAACTTCTATGACAGGGCAATCAGAGACCCGACTAGATCATTTTATATTATGGTTAATATAAGAATTCAGCGTAATTCTATCACATTTGTTCAATTTACGACGCTACTATTTCGGATAGCGTATTGGGTTAAACGGCTCCTTAAAGCGCATGAAATGACGAGTGCAGTGCACTGTTAAACTTCTAGGTTAGGGCAAAGAGAGACCCGATTAGATGATTTTATATTATGGTTAATATAAGAATTCTGCGTAACTCTATCACATTTGTTCAATTTACGTCGATTCTATTTCAGATAGCGTATTGGTCTAAGCGGCATCTCAAAGCGCATGAAATGGCGAGTAAAATGCACTATTAAACTTCAAGGGTAGGGCAAACAGAGACCCGAATAGATCATATTATATTTTGTTTAATATAAGAATTCAGCGTAATTCTATCACATTTGATCAATTTCCGTCGCTCCTATTTCAGATAGCGTATTGGGCTAAGCGGCATCTCAATGCGCTTGAAATGGCGAGTAAAATGCACTATAAAACTTCTAGGATGAGGCAAACAGAGACCCGATTAGATCATTTTATATTTTGGTTAATATAAGAATTCCGCGAAATTCTATCACATTTGTTCAATTTACGTCGCTCCTATTTCAGATAGCTTATTGGGCTAAGCGGCAGCTCAAAGCCCGTGATAGGACGAGTGAAATGGACTATTAAACTTCTAGGGTAGGGCGAACAGAGAACCGATTAGATCATTTTACATTAAGGTTAATATAAGAATTCAGGGAATTTCTATCACATTTGTTCAATTTACGTCGCCCCTATTTCAGACAGCGTATTGGGCTAGGTGCCATCTTAAAGCGCATGAAATGTCGAGTAAAATGCACTATTAAGCTTCTATGATAGGGCAATCAGAGACCCGATTAGATCATGTTATATTATTGTTAATATAATAATTCAACGTAATTTTATCACATTTGTTCAATTTATGTCGCTCCTATTTCAGATAGCGTATTGGGCTAGGCGGCACCTTAAAGCGCATGAAATGACGAGTAAAATGCACCATTAAATTTCGATGATAGGGCAATCAGAGACCCGATTATATCATCTTATATTATGGTTAATATCAGAATTCTGCGTAATTCTATCACATTTGTTCAATTTACGTCGCCCCTATTTCAGATAGCGTATTGGGCTACGCGGCACCTTAAAGCGCATGAAATGACGAGCAAAATGCACTATTAAACTTCTATGATAGGGTAAACAGAGACCCGATTAGGTCATTTCATATTATGGTTAATTTAAGAATTCAGCGAAATTCTATCGCATTTGTTCCGTTTACGTCGCTCCTATTTCAGATAGCGTATTGGGCTAGGCGGCACCTTAAAGCGCATGAAAAGACGAGTAAAATGCACTACTAAACTTCTCGGATCGGGCAATCGGAGACCCGATTAGGTCATCTTATATTATGGTTAATATAAGAATTCAGAGAAATTTTATCATATTTGTTCAATTTACGACGCTCCTATTTCAGGTAGCGTGTTGGGCCAAGCGGCTCCTTAAACCGCATGAAATGACGAGTAACATGCACTATTAAACTTCTATGATAGGGCAATCAGAGACCCGAATAGTTCGTATTATATTATGGTTAATATAAGAATTCTGCGTAATTCTATCACATTTGTTCAATTTATGTCGCTCCTATTTCAGATAGCGTATTGGGCTAGGCGGCATCTTAAAGCGCATGAAATTTCGAGTAAAATGCACTACTAAACTTCTCGGATAGGGCAATCAGAGACCCGAATAGATCGTATTATATTATGGTTAATATAATAATTCTGCGTAATTCTATCACGTTTGTTCAATGTACGTAGCTCCAATTTCAGATAGCGTATTGGACTAGGCGGCAGCTTAAAGCGCATGAAATGTCGAGTAAAATGCACTTCTAAACTTCTCGGATAGGGCAATCAGAGACCCGATTAGATCATTTTATATTTTTGTTAATATAAGAATTCAACGTAATTTTATCACATTTGTTCAATTTATGTCGCTCCTATTTCAGATAGCGTATTGGGCTAGGCGGCACCTTAAAGCGCATGAAATGACGAGTAAAATGCACTATTAAACTTCTATGATAGGGCAATCAGAGACCCGAATAGATCGTATTATATTATGGTTAATATTAGAAAACTGAGTAATTCTATCACGTTTGTTGAATTAAGTAGCTCCAATTTCAGATAGCGTACTGGGCTAGGCGGCATCTTAAAGTGCGTGGAAGGGCGAGTAAAATGCACTACTAAACTTCTATGATAGAGCAATCAGAGACCCGATTAGATCATTTTATATTTTGTTTAATATCAGATTTCAGGGAAATTGTAGCACGTTTCTTCAATTTACGTAGCTCCTATTTCTGGTAGCTTATTGGGCTAAGCGGCATCTCAAAGCGCATGAAATGATGAGTGGAATGCACTGTTAAACTTCTAGGGTAGGGCGAACAGGGACCCTATTAGATCATTTTTCATTAAGATTAATATAAGTATTCAGCGAAATTCTATCACATTTGTTCAATTTACGTCTCTCATATTTCAGATGGCGTGTTGGGATAAGCTGCATCTCAAAGCGCATGAAAAGGCGAATAAAATACACTAATAAACTTCTAGGGTAGGGCAAACAGAGACCCGATTAGATCATTTTATATTATGGTTAATTTAAGAAGTCAGGGAAATTCTATCACATTTGTTCAATTTACGTCGCTCCTATTTCAGATAGCGTATTGGGCTAAGCGGCATCTCAAAGCGCATGAAATGGCGAGTAAGATGCACTATTAAACTTCTAGGGTAAGGCAAACAGAGACACGATTAGATCATTTTACATTATGGTTAATAAAAGAATTCAGCGAAATTCTATCACATTTGTGCAATTTACATCGCTCCTATTTCAGATAGCGTATTGGGCTAAGCGGCATCTCAAAGCGCATGAAATAACGAGTAAAATGCACTATTAAACTTCTAGGGTAGGGCGAACAGAGACCCGATTAGATCGTTTTACATTAAGATTAATAAAAGAATTCAGCGAAATTCTGTCACATTTGTTCAATTTACATCTCTCCTATTTCAGATAGCGTATTGGGCTAAGCGGCATCTCAAAGCTCATGAAATGGCGAGTAAAATGCACTTTTAAACTTCTAGGGTAAGGCAAACAGAGACCCGATCAGATCATTTTATATTACGGTTAATATAAGAATTCAGCGTAATTCTATCACATTTGTTCAACTTACGTCGCTCCTATTTCAGACAACGTATTGAGCTAAGCGGCATCTCAAAGCGCATGAAATGACGAGTGAAATGCACTATTACACTCCTAGGACAAGGCACACAGAGACGCGATTAGATCATTTTATATTATGGTTAATTTAAGAATTCAGCGAAATTCTATCACATTTGTTCAATTTACGTCGCTCCTATTTCAGATAGCGTATTGGGCTAAGCGGCATCTCAAAGCGCATGAAATAACGAGTAAAATGCACTATTAAACTTCTAGGGTAGGGCGAACAGAGACCCGATTAGATCATTTTACATTATGGTTAATAAAAGAATTCAGCGAAATTCTATCACATTTGTTCAATTTACATCTCACCTATTTCAGATAACGTATTGGGCTAAGCAGCCTCTCAAAGCGCATGAAACGACGAGTAAAGTGCACTATTAAACTTCTAGGGTAGGGCAAACAGAGACCCGATTAGATCATTTTATATTATGGTTAATTTAAGAATTCAGCGAAATTCTATCACATTTGTTCTACTTAGGTCGCTCCTATTTCAGATAGCGTATTGGGCTAAGCGGCATCCCAAAGCGCATGAAATGGCGGGTACAATGCACTATTAAACTTCTAGGGTAGGGCGAACAGAGGCCCGATTAGATCATTTTACATTATGGTTAATAAAAGAATTCAGCGAAATTCTATCACATTTGTTCAACTTCGGTCGCTCCTATTTCTGATAGCGTACTGGGCTAAGCGGCATCTCAAAGCGCATCAAATAACGAGTAAAATGCACTATTAAACTTCTAGGGTAGGGCAAACAGAGATCCGATTAGATCATTTTATATTATGGTTAATTTAAGAATTCAGCGAAATTCTATCACATTTGTTCAACTTCGGTCGCTCCTATTTCTGATAGCGTACTGGGCTAGGAGGCATCTTAAAGCGCGTGGAAGGGTGAGTAAAATGCACTACTAAACTTCTATGATTGGGCAATCAGAGATCCGATTAGATCATTTTATATTTTGTTTTATGTAAGATTTCAGGGAAATTCTGTCACATTTGTTCAATTTACGTCGATCCTATTTCAGATAGCGTATTGGGCTAAGCGGCACCTCAAAGCGCATGAAATGGCGAATAAAATGCACTATTAAACTTCTAGGCTAGGGCGAACAGAGACCCGATTAGATCATTTTACATTATGGTTAATAAAAGGATACAGCGAAATTCTATCACATTTGTGCAATTTACATCGCTCCTATTTCCGATAGCGTATTGGGCTAAGCGGCATCTCAAAGCGCATGAAATGACGAGTAAAATGCACTATTAAACTTCTAGGGTAGGGCAAACAGAGACCCGATTAGATCATTTTATATTTTGTTTAATATAAGATTTCAGGGAAATTCTATCACATTTGTTCAAGTTACGTCGCTCCTATTTCAGATAGCGTATTGGGCTAAGCGGCATCTCAAAGCGCATGAAATGGCGAATAAAATGCACTATTAAACTTCTAGGACAGGGCAAACAGAGACCCAATTAGATCATTTTATATTAAGGTTAATTTAAGAATTCAGCGAAATTCTATCACATTTGTTCAACTTACGTCGCTCCTATTGCAGATAGCGTACTGGGCTAGGCGGCATCTTAAAGCGCGTGGAATGGCGAGTAAAATGCGCTATTAAACTTCTAGGCTAGGGCGAACAGAGACCCGATTAGATCATTTTATATTAAGGTTAATAAAAGAATTCAGCGAAATTCTATCACATTTGTTCAATTTACATCGCTCCTATTTCAGATAGCGAACTGGGCTAGGAGGCATCTTAAAGCGCGTGGAATGGCGAGTAAAATACACTACTAAACTTCTATGGTAGGGCAATCAGAGACCCGATTAGATCATTTTATATTTTGTTTAATATATGATTTCAGGAAAATTCTATCACATTTGTTCAATTTACGTCGCTCCTATTTCAGATAGCGTATTGGGCTAAGCGGTATTTCAAAGCGCATGAAATGGCGAATGAAATACACTATTAAACTTCTAGGCTAGGGCGAACAGAGACCCGATTAGATCATTTCACATTAAGGTTAATAAAAGAATTCAGCGAAATTCTATCACATTTGTTCTACTTAGGTCGCTCCTATTTCAGATAGCGTATTGGGCTAAGCGGCATCCCAAAGCGCATGAAATGGCGGGTACAATGCACTATTAAACTTCTAGGGTAGGGCGAACAGAGGCCCGATTAGATCATTTTACATTATGGTTAATAAAAGAATTCTGCGAAATTCTATCACATTTGTTCAACTTCGGTCGCTCCTATTTCTGATAGCGTACTGGGCTAAGCGACATCTCAAAGCGCATCAAATAACGAGTAAAATGCACTATTAAACTTCTAGGGTAGGGCAAACAGAGATCCGATTAGATCATTTTATATTATGGTTAATTTAAGAATTCAGCGAAATTCTATCACATTTGTTCAATTTACGTCGCTCCTATTTCAGATAGCGTATTGGGCTAAGCGGCATCTCAAAGCGCATGAAATGGCGAGTAAGATGCACTATTAAACTTCTAGGGTAAGGTAAACAGAGACACGATTTGATCATTTTATATTACGGTTAATATAAGAATTCAGCGTAATTCTATCACATTTGTTCAACTTACGTCGCTCCAATTTCAGATAGCGTTCTGGGTAGACGGCATCTTAAAGCGCGTGGAATGGCGAGTAAAATGCACTATTAAATTTCTATGGTAGGGCAATCAGAGACCCGATTAGATCATTTTATATTTTGGTTAATATAAGAATTCAGCGAAATTCTATCACATTTCTTCAATTTACGTCGCTCCTATTTCAGATAGCTTATTGGGCTACGCGGCATCTCAAAGCGCATGAAATGTCGAATAAAATGCACTATTAAACTTCTAGGCTAGGGCGAACAGAGACCCGATTAGATCATTTTACATTATGGTTAATAAAAGAATTCAGCGAAATTCTATCACATTTGTTCAATTTACATCTCACATATTTCAGATAACGTATTGG
>CAKAJE020001050.1:1233660-1288177 GCA_916610135.2 Macropis europaea | reverse complement strand
TCGCCATTCCACGCGCTTTAAGATGCCGCCTAGCCCAGTACGCTATCTGCAATAGGAGCGAAGTAAATTGAACAAATGTGATAGAATTTCGCTGAATTCTTAAATTAACCATAATATGAAATGATCCAATCGGGTCTCTGTGTGCCCTACCCTAGAAGTTTAATAGTGCATTTTACTGGCCATTTCTTGCGCTTTGAGATGCCGCTTAGCCCAATACGCTATCTGAAATAGGAGCGAAGTAAATTGAACAAATGTGATAGAATTTCCCTGAAATGTTATAGTAAACAAAATATAAAATGATCTAACCGGGTCTCTGATTGCCCTATCATAGAAGTTTAATAGTGCATTTTACTCGCCATTCCGCGCGCTTTAAGATGCCGCTTAGCCCAATACGCTATCTGAAAGAGGAGCGACGTAAATTGAACAAATGTGATAGAATTCTGCTGAATTCTTAAATTAACCAAAACATAAAATGATCTAATCGGGTCTCTGTTTGCCCTACCCTAGAAGTTTAATAGTGCATTTTACTTGCCATTTCATGCGCTTTGAGATGCCGCTTAGCCCAATACGCTATCTGAAATAGGAGCGACGTAAATTGAACAAATGTGATAGAATTTCCCTGAAATGTTATAGTAAACAAAATATAAAATGATCTAATCGGAACTCTGATTGCCCTATCATAGAAGTTTAGTAGTGCATTTTACTCGCCCTTCCAAGCGCTTTAAGATGCCGCCTAGCCCAGTACGCTATCTGAAATACGAGCGACGTTAGTTGAACAAATGTGATAGAATTACGCTGAATTCTTATATTAACCGTAACATAAAATGGCTAATCGGGTCTCCGTTTGCCTTATCCTAGAAGTTTAATAGTGCATTTTACTCGCCATTTCATGCGCATTGAGATGCCGGTTAGCCCAATACGCTATTTGAAATAGGAGCGATGTAAATTGAACAAATGTGATAGAATTTCGCTGAATTCTTAAATTAACCATAATATGAAATGACCTAATCGGGTCTCTGTTCACCCTACCCAAGAAGGTTAATAGTGCATTTCTCTCGTCATTTCATGCGCTGTGAGATGCCGCTTAGCCCAATACGCTATCTGAAATAGGAGCGACGTAAATTGAACAAATGTGATAGAATTTCGCTGAAATCTTATATTAACCGTAATACAAAATGATCTAATCGGGTCTCTGTTTGCCTTATCCTAGAAGTTTAATAGTGCATTTTACTCGCCATTTCATGCGCATTGAGATGCCGCTTAGCCCAATACGCTATCTTAAATAGGAGCGATGTAAATTGAACAAATGTGATAGAATCTCGCTGAATTCTTTTATTAACTATAATGTTAAATGATCTAATCGGGTCTCTGTTCGCCATAGCGTAGAAGCTTAATAGTGCATTTTACTCGTCATTCCACGCGCTTTAAGGTGCCGCCTAGCCCAGTACGCTATCTGAAATAGGAGCGACGTAAACTGAAAAAATGTCATAGAATTTTGCTGCATTCTTAAATTAACCATAATATAAAATGATATAATCGGGTCTCTGTTCGCCCTACCCAAGAAGTTTAATAGTGCATTTCTCTCGTCATTTAATGCGCTTTGAGATGCCGCGTAGCCCAATAGCTATCTGAAATAGGAGCGACGTAAATTGAACAAATGTGATAGAATTTCCCTGAAATCTTATATTAAACAAAATATAAAATGTTCTAAACGGGACTCTGATTGCCCTATCATAGAAGTTTAGTAGTGCATTTTACACGCCCTTCCACGCGCTTTAAGATGCCGCCTAGCCCAGTACACTATCTGAAATAGGAGCGACGTATATTGAACAAATGTGATAGAATTACGCTGAATTCTTATATTAACCGTAATATAAAATGATCTAATCTGGTCTCTGTTTGCATTACCCTAGAAGTTTAATAGGGCATTTTACCCGCCATTTCATGCGCTTTGAGATGCCGCTTAGCCCAATACGCTATCTGCAATAGGATCGACGTAAATTGAACAAATGTGATAGAATTTCGCTGAATTCTTAAATTAACCATAATATAAAATGATCTAAACTGGTCTCTGTTTGCCCTACCCTAGAAGTTTAATAGTGCATTTTACTCGCCATTTCTTGCGCTTTGAGATGCCGCTTAGCCCAATACGCTATCTGAAATAGGAGCAACGTAAATTGAACAAATGTGATAGAATTACGCTGAATTCTTATATTAACCGTAATATGAAATGATCTAATCGGGTCTCTGTTTGCCTTACCCTAGAAGTTTAATAGTGCATTTTACTCGCCATGTCATGCGCTTTGAGATGCCGCTTAGCCCAATACGCTATCTGAAATAGGAGCGACGTATATTGAACAATTGTGATAGAATTTCACTGAATTCTTATATTAACCAAAATATAAAATGTTCTAATCGGGTCTCTGATTGCCCTATCATAGAAGTTTAATAGTGCATTGTACTCGCCATTCCACGCGCTTTAAGATGCCGCCTAGCCCAGTACGCTATCTGAAATAGGAGCTACGTAAGTTGATCAAATGTCACAGAATTACGCTGAATTCTTATATTAACCGTAATATAAAATGATCAAATCGGGTCTCTGTTTGCCCTACCCTAGAAGCTTAATAGTGCATTTCACTCGCCATTTCATGCGCTTTGAGATGCCGCTTAGCCCAATACGCTATCCGAAATAGGAGCGACGTATATTGAACAATTGTGATAGAATTTCGCTGAATTCTTATATTAACCAAAATATAAAATGATCTAATCGGGTCTCTGATTGCCCTATCCTAGAAGTTTAATAGTGCATTTTCTCGCCATTTCATGCGCTTTGAGATGCCGCTTAGCCCAATACGCTATCTGAAATAGGAGTGACGTAAATTGAACAAATGTGATAGAATTTCGCTGAATTGATAAATTAACCATAATATAAAATGATCTAATCGAGTCTCTGTTTGCCCTACCCTAGAAGTTTAATAGTGCATTTTACTTGCCATTTCATGCGCTTTGAGATGCCGCCTAGCCCAGTACGCTATCTGCAATAGGAGCGACGTAAATTGAACAAATGTGATAGAATTTCGCTGAATTCTTATATTAAACAAAATATAAAATGATCTAATCGGGTCTCTGATTGCCCTATCATAGAAGTTTAATTGTGCATTTTACTCGCCATTCCACGCGCTTTAAGTTGCCGCCTAGCCCAGTACGCTATCTGAAATAGGAGCTACGTAAGTTGAACAAATGTCACTGAATTACGCTGAATTCTTATATTAACCGTAATACAAAATGATCGAATCGGGTCTCTGTTTGCCTTATCCTAGAAGTTTAATAGTGCATTTTACTCGCCATTTCATGCGCTTTGAGATGCCGCTTAGCCCAATACGCTATCTGAAATCGGAACGTCGCAAATTGAACAAATGTGATAGAATTTTGCTGAATTCTTAAATTAACCATAATATAAAATGATGTAATCGCGTCTCTGTTCGCCCTACCCAAGAAGTTTAATAGTGCATTTCTCTCGTCATTTCATGCGCTTTGAGATGCCGCTTAGCCCAATACGCTATCTGAAATAGGAGCGATGTAAATTGAACAAATGTGATAGAATTTCCCTGAAATGTTATAGTAAACAAAATATAAAATGATCTAATCGGAACTCTGATTGCCCTATCATAGAAGTTTAGTAGTGCATTTTACTCGCCCTTCCACGCGCTTTAAGATGCCGCCTAGACCAGTACGCTATCTGAAATAGGAGCTACGTAAGTTGAACAAATGTCACAGAATTACGCTGAATTCTTATATTAACCGTAATATAAAATGATATAATCGGGTCTATCTTTGCCTTATCCTAGAAGTTTAATAGTGAATTTTACTCGACATTTCATGCGCTTTGAGATGCCGCTTAGCCCAATACGCTATCTGAAATATGAGCGACGTAAATTGAACAAATGTGATAGAATTTCGCTGACTTCTTATATTAACCAAAATATAAAATGATCTAATGCGGTCTCTGTTTGCCCTACCCTAGAAGTTTAATAGTGCATTTTACGAGCCATTTCTTGCGCTTTGAGATGCCGCCTAGCCCAGTATGCTATCTCAAATAGGAACGACGTAAATTGAACAAATGTGATAGAATTTTGCTGAATTCTTAAATTTACCATAATATAAAATGATCTAATCGGGTCTCTGATTGCCCTACCCTAGAAGTTTAATAGTGCATTTTACTCGCCATTTCATGCGCTTTGAGATGCCGCTTAGCCAAATACGCTATCTGCAATAGGAGCGAAGTAAATTGAACAAATGTGATAGAATTTCGCTGAATTCTTAAATTAACCATAATATGAAATGATCCAATCGGGTGTCTGTGTGCCCTACCCTAGAAGTTTAATAGTGCATTTCTCTCGTCATTTCATGCGCTTTGAGATGCCGCTTAGGCCAATACGCTATCTGAAATAGGAGCGACGTAAATTGAACAAATGTGATAGAATTTCCCTGAAATGTTATAGTAAACAAAATATAAAATGATCTAATCGGAACTCTGATTGCCCTATCATAGAAGTTTAGTAGTGCATTTTACTCGCCCTTCCACGCGCTTTAAGATGCCGCCTAGCCCAGTACGCTATCTGAAATAGTAGCGACGTTAGTTGAACAAATGTGATAGAATTTCGCTGAATTCTTTTATTAACCATAATGTTAAATGATCTAATCGGGTCTCTGTTCGCCATAGCGTAGAAGCTTAATAGTGCATTTTACTCGCCATTCCACGCGCTTTAAGTTGCCGCCTAGCCCAGTACGCTATCTGAAATAGGTGCTACGTAAGTTGAACAAATGTCACAGAATTACGCTGAATTCTTATATTAACCGTAATATAAAATGATCTAATCGGGTCTCTGTTTGCCTTATCCTAGAAGTTTAATAGTGCATTGTACTCGCCATTTCATGCGCTTTGAGATACCGCTTAGCCCAATACGCTATCTGAAATAGGAGCGATGTAAATTGAACAAATGTGATAGAATCTCGCTGAATTCTTTTATTAACTATAATGTTAAATGATCTAATCGGGTCTCTGTTCGCCATAGCTTAGAAGCTTAATAGTGCATTTTATTCGTCATTTCATGCGCTTTGAGATGCCGCTTAGCCCAATAAGCTATCTGAAATAGGAGCGACGTAAATTGAACAAATGTGATAGAATTTCGCTGAATTCTTATATTAACCAAAATATAAAATGTTCTAATCGGGTCTCTGATTGCCCTATCATAGAAGTTTAATAGTGCATTGTACTCGCCATTCCACGCGCTTTAAGATGCCGCCTAGCCCAGTACGCTATCTGAAATAGGAGCTACGTAAGTTGAACAAATGTGACAGAATTACGCTGCATTCTTATATTAACCGTAATATAAAATGATCTAACCGGGTCTCTGTTTGCCTTATCCTAGAAGTTTAATAGTGCATTTTCTCGCCATTTCATGCGCTTTGAGATGCCGCTTAGCCCAATACGCTATCTGAAAGAGGAGCGACGTAAATTGAACAAATGTCATAGAATTCTGCTGAATTCTTAAATTAACCAAAATATAAAATGATCTGATCGGGTCTCTGTTTGCCCTATCCTAGAAGTTTAATAGTGCATTTTCTCGCCATTTCATGCGCTTTGAGATGCCGCTTAGCCCAATACGCTATCTGAAATAGGAGTGACGTAAATTGAACAAATGTGATAGAATTTCGCTGCATTGATAAATTAACCATAATATAAAATGGTCTAATCGAGTCTCTGTTTGCCATACCCTAGAAGTTTAATAGTGCATTGTACTCGCCATTCCACGCGCTTTAAGATGCCGCCTAGCCCAGTACGCTATCTGCAATAGGAGCGACGTAAATTGAACAAATGTGATAGAATTTCCCTGAAATGTTATAGTAAACAAAATATAAAATGATCTAATCGGAACTCTGATTGCCCTATCATAGAAGTTTAGTAGTGCATTTTACTCGCCCTTCCAAGCGCTTTAAGATGCCGCCTAGCCCAGTACGCTATCTGAAATACGAGCGACGTTAGCTGAACAAATGTGATAGAATTACGCTGAATTCTTATATTAACCGTAACATAAAATGGTCTAATCGGGTCTCTGTGTGCCCTACCCTAGAAGTTTAATAGTGCATTTTACTCGCCATTTCATGCGCATTGAGATGCCGGTTAGCCCAATACGCTATTTGAAATAGGAGCGATGTAAATTGAACAAATGTGATAGAATTTCCCTGAAATTTTATAGTAAACAAAATATAAAATGATCTAACCGGGTCTCTGATTGCCCTATCATAGAAGTTTAATAGTGCATTTTACTCGCCATTCCAAGCGCTTTAAGATGCCGCCTAGCCCAGTACGCTATCTGAAATACGAGCGACGTTAGCTGAACAAATGTGATAGAATTACGCTGAATTCTTATATTAACCGTAACATAAAATGGTCTAATCGGGTCTCCGTTTGCCTTATCCTAGAAGTTTAATAGTGCATTTTACTCGCCATTTCATGCGCATTGAGATGCCGGTTAGCCCAATACGCTATTTGAAATAGGAGCGATGTAAATTGAACAAATGTGATAGAATTTCGCTGAATTCTTAAATTAACCATAATATGAAATGACCTAATCGGGTCTCTGTTCACCCTACCCAACAAGGTTAATAGTGCATTTCTCTCGTCATTTCATGCGCTGTGAGATGCCGCTTAGCCCAATACGCTATCTGAAATAGGAGCGACGTAAATTGAACAAATGTGATAGAATTTCGCTGAAATCTTATATTAACCGTAATACAAAATGATCTAATCGGGTCTCTGTTTGCCTTATCCTAGAAGTTTAATAGTGCATTTTACTCGCCATTTCATGCGCTTTGAGATGCCGCTTAGCCCAATACGCTATCTTAAATAGGAGCGATGTAAATTGAACAAATGTGATAGAATCTCGCTGAATTCTTTTATTAACTATAATGATAAATGATCTAATCGGGTCTCTGTTCGCCATAGCGTAGAAGCTTAATAGTGCATTTTACTCGTCATTCCACGCGCTTTAAGGTGCCGCCTAGCCCAGTACGCTATCTGAAATAGGAGCGACGTAAACTGAAAAAATGTCATAGAATTTTGCTGAATTCTTAAATTAACCATAATATAAAATGATATAATCGGGTCTCTGTTCGCCCTACCCAAGAAGTTTAATAGTGCATTTCTCTCGTCATTTAATGCGCTTTGAGATGCCGCGTAGCCCAATAGCTATCTGAAATAGGAGCGACGTAAATTGAACAAATGTGATAGAATTTCCCTGAAATCTTATATTAAACAAAATATAAAATGATCTAAACGGGACTCTGATTGCCCTATCATAGAAGTTTAGTAGTGCATTTTACACGCCCTTCCACGCGCTTTAAGATGCCGCCTAGCCCAGTACACTATCTGAAATAGGAGCGACGTATATTGAACAAATGTGATAGAATTACGCTGAATTCTTATATTAACCGTAATATAAAATGATCTAATCGGGTCTCTGTTTGCATTACCCTAGAAGTTTAATAGTGCATTTAACCCGCCATTTCATGCGCTTTGAGATGCCGCTTAGCCCAATACGCTATCTGCAATAGGATCGACGTAAATTGAACAAATGTGATAGAATTTCGCTGAATTCTTAAATTAACCATAATATAAAATGATCTAAACTGGTCTCTGTTTGCCCTACCCTAGAAGTTTAATAGTGCATTTTACTCGCCATTTCTTGCGCTTTGAGATGCCGCTTAGCCCAATACGCTATCTGAAATAGGAGCAACGTAAATTGAACAAATGTGATAGAATTACGCTGAATTCTTATATTAACCGTAATATGAAATGATCTAATCGGGTCTCTGTTTGCCTTACCCTAGAAGTTTAATAGTGCATTTTACTCGCCATTTCATGCGCTTTGAGATGCCGCTTAGCCCAATACGCTATCTGAAATAGGAGCGACGTATATTGAACAATTGTGATAGAATTTCACTGAATTCTTATATTAACCAAAATATAAAATGTTCTAATCGGGTCTCTGATTGCCCTATCATAGAAGTTTAATAGTGCATTGTACTCGCCATTCCACGCGCTTTAAGATGCCGCCTAGCCCAGTACGCTATCTGAAATAGGAGCTACGTAAGCTGATCAAATGTCACAGAATTACGCTGAATTCTTATATTAACCGTAATATAAAATGATCAAATCGGGTCTCTGTTTGCCCTACCCTAGAAGCTTAATAGTGCATTTCACTCGCCATTTCATGCGCTTTGAGATGCCGCTTAGCCCAATACGCTATCTGAAATCGGAACGTCGCAAATTGAACAAATGTGATAGAATTTTGCTGAATTCTTAAATTAACCATAATATAAAATGATGTAATCGCGTCTCTGTTCGCCCTACCCAAGAAGCTTAATAGTGCATTTCTCTCGTCATTTCATGCGCTTTGAGATGCCGCTTAGCCCAATACGCTATCTGAAATAGGAGCGATGTAAATTGAACAAATGTGATAGAATTTCCCTGAAATGTTATAGTAAACAAAATATAAAATGATCTAATCGGAACTCTGATTGCCCTATCATAGAAGTTTAGTAGTGCATTTTACTCGCCCTTCCACGCGCTTTAAGATGCCGCTTAGCCCAATACGCTATCTGAAATAGGCGCGAAGTAAATTGAACAAATGTGATAGAATTACGCTGCATTCTTATATTAACCGTAATATAAAATGATCTAACCGGGTCTCTGTTTGCCTTATCCTAGAAGTTTAATAGTGCATTTTCTCGCCATTTCATGCGCTTTGAGATGCCGCTCAGCCCAATACTCTATCTGAAATAGGAGTGACGTAAATTGAACAAATGTGATAGAATTTCGCTGAATTGATAAATTAACCATAATATAAAATGATCTAATCGGGTCTCTGTTTGCCCTACCCTAGAAGTTTAATAGTGCATTTTACTCGCCATTCCACGCGCTTTAAGATGGCGCCTAGCCCAGTACGCTCTCTGAAATAGGAGCGACGTAAGTTGAACAAATGTGATAGAATTTTGCTGAATTCTTAAATTAACCATAATATAAAATGATCTAACCGGGTCTCTGATTGCCCTTCCCTAGAAGTTTAATAGTGCATTTTACTTGCCATTTCATGCACTTTGAGATGCCGCTTAGCCCAATAGGCTATCTGAAATAGGAGCGACGTAAATTGAACAAATGTGCTAGAATTTCGCTGAATTCTTATATTAACCAAAATATAAAATGATCTAATCTGGTCTCTGATTGCCCTATCATAGAAGTTTAATAGTGCATTTTACTCGCCATTCCACGCGCTTTAAGATGGCGCCTAGCCCAGTACGCTCTCTGAAATAGGAGCGACGTAAGTTGAACAAATGTGATAGAATTTTGCTGAATTCTTAAATTAACCATAATATAAAATGATCTAACCGGGTCTCTGATTGCCCTTCCCTAGAAGTTTAATAGTGCATTTTACTTGCCATTTCATGCACTTTGAGATGCCGCTTAGCCCAATAGGCTATCTGAAATAGGAGCGACGTAAATTGAACAAATGTGATAGAATTTCGCTGAATTCTTAAATTAACCATAATATGAAATGATCTAATCGGGTCTCTGTGTGCCCTACCCTAGAAGTTTAATAGTGCATTTTACTGGCCATTTCTTGCGCTTTGAGATGCCGCTTAGCCCAATACGCTATCTGAAATAGGCGCGAAGTAAATTGAACAAATGTGATAGAATTTCCCTGAAATGTTATAGTAAACAAAATATAAAATGATCTAACCGGGTCTCTGATTGCCCTATCATAGAAGTTTAATAGTGCATTTTACTCGCCATTCCGCGCGCTTTAAGATGCCGCATAGCCCAATACGCTATCCGAAAGAGGAGCGACGTAAATTGAACAAATGTGATAGAATTTCGCTGAATTCTTATATTAAACAAAATATAAAATGATCTAATCGGGTCTCTGATTTCGCTATCATAGAAGTTTAATAGTGCATTTTACTCGACATTCCACGCGCTTTAAGTTGCCGCCTAGCCCAGTACGCTATCTGAAATAGGAGCTACGTAAGTTGAACAAATGTCACAGAATTACGCTGAATTCTTATATTAACCGTAATATAAACTGATCTAATCGGGTCTCTGTTTGCCTTATCCCACAAGTTTAATAGTGCATTTTACTCGCCATTTCATGCGCTTTGAGGTGCCGCTTAGCCGAATACGCTATCTGAAATAGGAGCGACGTCAATTGAACAAATGTGATAGAATTTCGCTGAATTCTTATATTAACCAAAATATAAAATGATCTAATCGGGTCTCTGATTGCCCTATCATAGAAGTTTAATAGTGCATTTTACTCGTCATTCCACGAGCTTTAAGATGCCGCCTAGCCCAGTACGCTATCTGAAATAGGAGCGACGTAAATTGAGAAAATGTCATAGAATTTTGCTGAATTCTTAAATTAACCATAATATAAAATGATGTAATCGGGTCTCTGTTCGCCCTACTCAAGAAGTTTAATAGTGCATTTCTCTCGTCATTTAATGCGCTTTGAGATGCCTCTTAGCCCAATAGCTATCTGAAATAGGAGCGACGTAAATTGAATAAATGTGATAGAATTTCCCTGAAATCTTATATTAAACAAAATATAAAATCATCTAAACGGGACTCTGATTGCCCTATCATAGAAGTTTAGTCGTGCATTTTACACGCCCTTCCACGCGCTTTAAGATGCCGCCTAGCCCAGTACACTATCTGAAATAGGAGCGACGTATATTGAACAAATGTGATAGAATTACGCTGAATTCTTATATTAACCGTAATATAAAATGATCTAATCGGTTCTCTGGTTGCATTACCCTAGAAGTTTAATAGTGCATTTTACTCGCCATTTCATGCGCTTTGAGATGCCGCTTATCCCAATACGCTGTCTGAAATAGGAGCGACGTAAATTGAACAAATGTGATAGAATTTCGCTGAATTCTTAAATTAACCTTAACATAAAATGATCTAATCGGGTCTCTGTTTGCCTTACCCTAGAAGTTTAATATTGCATTTTACTCGCCATTTCATGCGATTTGAGATGCCGCTTAGCCCAATACGCTATCTGAAATAGGAGCGATGTAAATTGAACAAATGTGTTAGAATTTCGCTGAATTCTTTTATTAACCATAATGTAAAATGATCTAATTGGGCGTTTGTTCGCCCTACCCTAGAAGTTTAATAGTGCATTTCACTCGTCATTTCATGCGCTTTGAGATGCCGCTTTGCCCAATATGCTATCTGAAATAGGAGCGACGTAAATTGAACAAATGTGATAGAATTTCGCTGAATTCTTATATTAATCTTAATGTAAAATGATCTAATCGGGTCTTTGTTCGCCCTACCCTCGAAGTTTAATAGTGCATTGCACTCGTCATTTCATGCGCTTTGAGATGCCGCTTAGCCCAATAAGCTATCTGAAATAGGAGCGACGTAAATTGAACGAATGTGATAGAATTTCGCTGAATTCTTATATTAACCAAAATATAAAATGATCTAGTCGGGTCTCTGATTGCCCTATCATAGAAGCTTAATAGTGCATTTTGCTCGCCTATCCACGCGCTTTAAGATGCCGCCTAGCCCAGTACGGTATCTGAAATTGGAGCGACGAAAATTGAACAAATGTGATAGAATTTTGCTGACATCTTAAATTAACCATAATATAAAATGATCTAATCGGGTCTCTGTTTGCCTTACCCTAGAAGTTTAATAGTGCATTTTACTCGCCATTCCATGCGCTTTGAGATGCCGCTTAGCCCAATACGCTATCTGAAATAGGAGCGGCGTAAATTGAACAAATGTGATAGAATTTCGCTGAATTCTTAAATTAACTATAATATAAAATTATCTAATCGGGTCTCTGTTTGCCCTACCTTAGAAGATTAATAGTGCATTTTACTCGTCATTTCATGCGCTTTGAGATGCCGCTTAGCCCAATACGCTATCTGTAATAGGAGCGACGTAAATTGAACAAATGTGATAGAATTTTGCTGAATTCTTAAATTAACCATAATATAAAATGACCTAATCGGGTCTCTGTTTGCCCTACCCTAGAAGTTTAATAGTGCATTTTACTCGCCATTTCATGCGCTTTGAGATGCCGCTTAGCCCAATACGCTATCTGAAATAGGAGCGACGTAAATTGAACAAATGTGATAGAATTTCGCTGAATTCTTAAATTAACCTTAATATAAAATGATCTAATCGGGTCTCTGTTTGCCTTACCCTAGAAGTTTAATAGTGCATTTTACTCGCCATTTCATGCGATTTGAGATGCTGCTTAGCCCAATACGCTATCTGAAATAAGAGCGACGTAAATTGAACAAATGTGATAGAATTTCGCTGAATTCTTAAATTAACTATAATATAAAATTATCTAATCGGGTCTCTGTTTGCCCTACCTTAGATGATTAATAGTGCATTTTACTCGTCATTTCATGCGCTATGAGATGCCGCTTAGCCCATTACGTTATCTGAAATAGGAGCGACGTAAATTGAACAAATGTGATAGTATTTCGCTGAATTCTTATATTAACCAAAATATAAAATGATCTAATCGGCTCTCTGATTGCCCTATCATAGAATGTTAACAGTGCATTTTACTCGTCATTCCACGCGCGTTAAGATGCCGCCTAGCCCAGTAGGCTATCTGAAACTGGAGCGACGTAAATTGAACATATGTGATAGAATTTCGCTGAATTCTTAAATTAACCTTAATATAAAATGATCTAATTGGGTCTCTGTTTGCCTTACCCTAGAAGCTTAGTAGTGCATTTTACTCGCCATTTCATGCGATTTGAGATGCTGCTTAGCCTAATACGCTATCTGAAATAAGAGCGACGTAAATTGAACAAATGTGATAGAATTTCGCTGAATTCTTAAATTAACCATAATATAAAATGATCTAATCGGGTCTCTGTTTGCCCTACCCTAGAAGTTTAATAGTGCATTTTACTGGTCATTTCATGCGCTTTGATATGCCGCTTAGCCCAATACGCTATCTGAAATAGGAGCGATGTAAATTGAACAAATGTGATGCAATTTCGCTGAATTCTTTTATTAACCATAAAGTAAAATGATCTAATCGGGTCTCTGTTCGCCCTAGCCTAGTACTTTAATCGTGCAGTTTACTTGCCATTCCACGCGCTTTAAGATGCCGCCTAGGCCAGTACGCTATCTGAAATAGGAGCGACGTAAATTGAACAAACGTGATAGAATTTTGCTGAATTCTTAAATTAACCATAATATAAACTGATCTAATCGGGTCTCTGATTGACCTATCATAGAATTTTAATAGTGCATTTTACTCGCCATTTCATGCGCTTTGAGATGCCGCTTAGCCCAGTACGCTATCTGAAATAGGAGCGACGTAAATTGAACAAATGTGATGCAATTTCGCTGAATTCTTTTATTAACCATAATGTAAAATGATCTAATCGGGTCTCTGTTCGCCCTAGCCTAGTACTTTAATCGTGCAGTTTACTTGCCATTCCACGCGCTTTAAGATGCCGCCTAGGCCAGTACGCTATCTGAAATAGGAGCGACGTAAATTGAACAAACGTGATAGAATTTTGCTGAATTCTTAAATTAACCATAATATAAACTGATCTAATCGGGTCTCTGATTGACCTATCATAGAATTTTAATAGTGCATTTTACTCGCCATTTCATGCGCTTTCAGATGCCGCTTAGGCCAATACGCTATCTGAAATAGGAGCGACGTAAATTGAACAAATGTGATAGAATTTCGCTGAAATCTTATATTAACCGTAATACAAAATGATCTAATCGGGTCTCTGTTTGCCTTATCCTAGAAGTTTAATAGTGCATTTTACTCGCCATTTCATGCGCATTGAGATGCCGCTTAGCCCAATACGCTATCTTAAATAGGAGCGATGTAAATTGAACAAATGTGATAGAATCTCGCTGAATTCTTTTATTAACTATAATGTTAAATGATCTAATCGGGTCTCTGTTCGCCATAGCGTAGAAGCTTAATAGTGCATTTTATTCGTCATTTCATGCGCTTTGAGATGCCGCTTAGCCCAATAAGCTATCTGAAATAGGAGCGACGTAAATTGAACAAATGTGATAGAATTTCGCTGAATTCTTATATTAACCAAAATATAAAATGTTCTAATCGGGTCTCTGTTTGCCCTATCATAGAAGTTTAATAGTGCATTGTACTCGCCATTCCACGCGCTTTAAGATGCCGCCTAGCCCAGTACGCTATCTGAAATAGGAGCTACGTAAGTTAACAAATGTGACAGAATTACGCTGCATTCTTATATTAACCGTAATATAAAATGATCTAACCGGGTCTCTGTTTGCCTTATCCTAGAAGTTTAATAGTGCATTTTCTCGCCATTTCATGCGCTTTGAGATGCCGCTTAGCCCAGTACGCTATCTGAAATAGGAGCTACGTAAGTTGAACAAATGTCACAGAATTACGCTGAATTCTTATATTAACCGTAATATAAAATGATATAATCGGGTCTCTCTTTGCCTTATCCTAGAAGTTTAATAGTGCATTTTACTCGCCATTTCATGCGCTTTGAGATGCCGCCTAGCCCAGTATGCTATCTCAAATAGGAACGACGTAAATTGAACAAATGTGATAGAATTTTGCTGAATTCTTAAATTAACCATAATATGAAATGACCTAATCGGGTCTCTGTTCGCCCTACCCAAGAAGGTTAATAGTGCATTTCTCTCGTCATTTCATGCGCTGTGAGATACCGCTTAGCCCAATACGCTATCTGAAATAGGAGCGACGTAAATTGAACAAATGTGATAGAATAACGCTGAATTCTTATATTAACCGTAACATAAAATGGTCTAATCGGGTCTCCGTTTGCCTTATCCTAGAAGTTTAATAGTGCATTATACTCGCCATTTCATGCGCATTGAGATGCCGGTTAGCCCAATACGCTATTTGAAATAGGAGCGATGTAAATTGAACAAATGTGATAGAATTTCGCTGAATTCTTATATTAACCGTAATATAAAATGATCTAATCGGGTCTCTGTTTGCCTTACCCTAGAAGTTTAATAGTGCATTTTACTCGCCATTTCATGCGCTTTGAGATGCCGCTTAGCCCAATACGCTATCTGAAATAGGAGCGACGTATATTGAACAATTGTGATAGAATTTCGCTGAATTCTTATATTAACCAAAATATAAAATGTTCTAATCGGGTCTCTGATTGCCCTATCATAGAAGTTTAATAGTGCATTGTACTCGCCATTCCACGCGCTTTAAGATGCCGCCTAGCCCAGTACGCTATCTGAAATAGGAGCTACGTAAGTTGAACAAATGTCACAGAATTACGCTGAATTCTTATATTAACCGTAATATAAAATGATATAATCGGGTCTGTCTTTGCCTTATCCTAGAAGTTTAATAGTGAATTTTACTCGACATTTCATGCGCTTTGAGATGCCGCTTAGCCCAATACGCTATCTGAAATAGGAGCGACGTAAATTGAACAAATGTGATAGAATTTCGCTGACTTCTTATATTAACCAAAATATAAAATGATCTAATGCGGTCTCTGTTTGCCCTACCCTAGAAGTTTAATAGTGCATTTTACGAGCCATTTCTTGCGCTTTGAGATGCCGCCTAGCCCAGTATGCTATCTCAAATAGGAACGACGTAAATTGAACAAATGTGATAGAATTTTGCTGAATTCTTAAATTTACCATAATATAAAATGATCTAATCGGGTCTCTGATTGCCCTACCCTAGAAGTTTAATAGTGCATTTTACTCGCCATTTCATGCGCTTTGAGATGCCGCTTAGCCCAATACGCTATCTGAAATAGGAGCGATGTAAATTGAACAAATGTGATAGAATCTCGCTGAATTCTTTTATTAACTATAATGTTAAATGATCTAATCGGGTCTCTGTTCGCCATAGCTTAGAAGCTTAATAGTGCATTTTATTCGTCATTTCATGCGCTTTGAGATGCCGCTTAGCCCAATAAGCTATCTGAAATAGGAGCGACGTAAATTGAACAAATGTGATAGAATTTCGCTGAATTCTTATATTAACCAAAATATAAAATGTTCTAATCGGGTCTCTGATTGCCCTATCATAGAAGTTTAATAGTGCATTGTACTCGCCATTCCACGCGCTTTAAGATGCCACCTAGCCCAGTACGCTATCTGAAATAGGAGCTACGTAAGTTGAACAAATGTGACAGAATTACGCTGCATTCTTATATTAACCGTAATATAAAATGATCTAACCGGGTCTCTGTTTGCCTTATCCTAGAAGTTTAATAGTGCATTTTCTCGCCATTTCATGCGCTTTGAGATGCCGCTTAGCCCAATACGCTATCTGAAAGAGGAGCGACGTAAATTGAACAAATGTCATAGAATTCTGCTGAATTCTTAAATTAACCAAAATATAAAATGATCTGATCGGGTCTCTGTTTGCCCTATCCTAGAAGTTTAATAGTGCATTTTCTCGCCATTTCATGCGCTTTGAGATGCCGCTTAGCCCAATACGCTATCTGAAATAGGAGTGACGTAAATTGAACAAATGTGATAGAATTTCGCTGCATTGATAAATTAACCATAATATAAAATGGTCTAATCGAGTCTCTGTTTGCCATACCCTAGAAGTTTAATAGTGCATTGTACTCGCCATTCCACGCGCTTTAAGATGCCGCCTAGCCCAGTACGCTATCTGCAATAGGAGCGAAGTAAATTGAACAAATGTGATAGAATTTCGCTGAATTCTTAAATTAACCATAATATGAAATGATCCAATCGGGTCTCTGTGTGCCCTACCCTAGAAGTTTAATAGTGCATTTTACTGGCCATTTCTTGCGCTTTGAGATGCCGCTTAGCCCAATACGCTATCTGAAATAGGAGCGAAGTAAATTGAACAAATGTGATAGAATTTCCCTGAAATGTTATAGTAAACAAAATATAAAATGATCTAACCGGGTCTCTGATTGCCCTATCATAGAAGTTTAATAGTGCATTTTACTCGCCATTCCGCGCGCTTTAAGATGCCGCTTAGCCCAATACGCTATCTGAAAGAGGAGCGACGTAAATTGAACAAATGTGATAGAATTCTGCTGAATTCTTAAATTAACCAAAACATAAAATGATCTAATCGGGTCTCTGTTTGCCCTACCCTAGAAGTTTAATAGTGCATTTTACTTGCCATTTCATGCGCTTTGAGATGCCGCTTAGCCCAATACGCTATCTGAAATAGGAGCGACGTAAATTGAACAAATGTGATAGAATTTCCCTGAAATGTTATAGTAAACAAAATATAAAATGATCTAATCGGAACTCTGATTGCCCTATCATAGAAGTTTAGTAGTGCATTTTACTCGCCCTTCCAAGCGCTTTAAGATGCCGCCTAGCCCAGTACGCTATCTGAAATACGAGCGACGTTAGTTGAACAAATGTGATAGAATTACGCTGAATTCTTATATTAACCGTAACATAAAATGGGCTAATCGGGTCTCCGTTTGCCTTATCCTAGAAGTTTAATAGTGCATTTTACTCGCCATTTCATGCGCATTGAGATGCCGGTTAGCCCAATACGCTATTTGAAATAGGAGCGATGTAAATTGAACAAATGTGATAGAATTTCGCTGAATTCTTAAATTAACCATAATATGAAATGACCTAATCGGGTCTCTGTTCACCCTACCCAAGAAGGTTAATAGTGCATTTCTCTCGTCATTTCATGCGCTGTGAGATGCCGCTTAGCCCAATACGCTATCTGAAATAGGAGCGACGTAAATTGAACAAATGTGATAGAATTTCGCTGAAATCTTATATTAACCGTAATACAAAATGATCTAATCGGGTCTCTGTTTGCCTTATCCTAGAAGTTTAATAGTGCATTTTACTCGCCATTTCATGCGCATTGAGATGCCGCTTAGCCCAATACGCTATCTTAAATAGGAGCGATGTAAATTGAACAAATGTGATAGAATCTCGCTGAATTCTTTTATTAACTATAATGTTAAATGATCTAATCGGGTCTCTGTTCGCCATAGCGTAGAAGCTTAATAGTGCATTTTACTCGTCATTCCACGCGCTTTAAGGTGCCGCCTAGCCCAGTACGCTATCTGAAATAGGAGCGACGTAAACTGAAAAAATGTCATAGAATTTTGCTGCATTCTTAAATTAACCATAATATAAAATGATATAATCGGGTCTCTGTTCGCCCTACCCAAGAAGTTTAATAGTGCATTTCTCTCGTCATTTAATGCGCTTTGAGATGCCGCGTAGCCCAATAGCTATCTGAAATAGGAGCGACGTAAATTGAACAAATGTGATAGAATTTCCCTGAAATCTTATATTAAACAAAATATAAAATGTTCTAAACGGGACTCTGATTGCCCTATCATAGAAGTTTAGTAGTGCATTTTACACGCCCTTCCACGCGCTTTAAGATGCCGCCTAGCCCAGTACACTATCTGAAATAGGAGCGACGTATATTGAACAAATGTGATAGAATTACGCTAAATTCTTATATTAACCGTAATATAAAATGATCTAATCGGGTCTCTGTTTGCATTACCCTAGAAGTTTAATAGGGCATTTTACCCGCCATTTCATGCGCTTTGAGATGCCGCTTAGCCCAATACGCTATCTGCAATAGGATCGACGTAAATTGAACAAATGTGATAGAATTTCGCTGAATTCTTAAATTAACCATAATATAAAATGATCTAAACTGGTCTCTGTTTGCCCTACCCTAGAAGTTTAATAGTGCATTTTACTCGCCATTTCTTGCGCTTTGAGATGCCGCTTAGCCCAATACGCTATCTGAAATAGGAGCAACGTAAATTGAACAAATGTGATAGAATTACGCTGAATTCTTATATTAACCGTAATATGAAATGATCTAATCGGGTCTCTGTTTGCCTTACCCTAGAAGTTTAATAGTGCATTTTACTCGCCATGTCATGCGCTTTGAGATGCCGCTTAGCCCAATACGCTATCTGAAATAGGAGCGACGTATATTGAACAATTGTGATAGAATTTCACTGAATTCTTATATTAACCAAAATATAAAATGTTCTAATCGGGTCTCTGATTGCCCTATCATAGAAGTTTAATAGTGCATTGTACTCGCCATTCCACGCGCTTTAAGATGCCGCCTAGCCCAGTACGCTATCTGAAATAGGAGCTACGTAAGTTGATCAAATGTCACAGAATTACGCTGAATTCTTATATTAACCGTAATATAAAATGATCAAATCGGGTCTCTGTTTGCCCTACCCTAGAAGCTTAATAGTGCATTTCACTCGCCATTTCATGCGCTTTGAGATGCCGCTTAGCCCAATACGCTATCTGAAATAGGAGCGACGTATATTGAACAATTGTGATAGAATTTCGCTGAATTCTTATATTAACCAAAATATAAAATGATCTAATCGGGTCTCTGATTGCCCTATCCTAGAAGTTTAATAGTGCATTTTCTCGCCATTTCATGCGCTTTGAGATGCCGCTTAGCCCAATACGCTATCTGAAATAGGAGTGACGTAAATTGAACAAATGTGATAGAATTTCGCTGAATTGATAAATTAACCATAATATAAAATGATCTAATCGAGTCTCTGTTTGCCCTACCCTAGAAGTTTAATAGTGCATTTTACTTGCCATTTCATGCGCTTTGAGATGCCGCCTAGCCCAGTACGCTATCTGCAATAGGAGCGACGTAAATTGAACAAATGTGATAGAATTTCGCTGAATTCTTATATTAAACAAAATATAAAATGATCTAATCGGGTCTCTGATTGCCCTATCATAGAAGTTTAATTGTGCATTTTACTCGCCATTCCACGCGCTTTAAGTTGCCGCCTAGCCCAGTACGCTATCTGAAATAGGAGCTACGTAAGTTGAACAAATGTCACTGAATTACGCTGAATTCTTATATTAACCGTAATACAAAATGATCGAATCGGGTCTCTGTTTGCCTTATCCTAGAAGTTTAATAGTGCATTTTACTCGCCATTTCATGCGCTTTGAGATGCCGCTTAGCCCAATACGCTATCTGAAATCGGAACGTCGCAAATTGAACAAATGTGATAGAATTTTGCTGAATTCTTAAATTAACCATAATATAAAATGATGTAATCGCGTCTCTGTTCGCCCTACCCAAGAAGTTTAATAGTGCATTTCTCTCGTCATTTCATGCGCTTTGAGATGCCGCTTAGCCCAATACGCTATCTGAAATAGGAGCGATGTAAATTGAACAAATGTGATAGAATTTCCCTGAAATGTTATAGTAAACAAAATATAAAATGATCTAATCGGAACTCTGATTGCCCTATCATAGAAGTTTAGTAGTGCATTTTACTCGCCCTTCCACGCGCTTTAAGATGCCGCCTAGACCAGTACGCTATCTGAAATAGGAGCTACGTAAGTTGAACAAATGTCACAGAATTACGCTGAATTCTTATATTAACCGTAATATAAAATGATATAATCGGGTCTATCTTTGCCTTATCCTAGAAGTTTAATAGTGAATTTTACTCGACATTTCATGCGCTTTGAGATGCCGCTTAGCCCAATACGCTATCTGCAATAGGATCGACGTAAATTGAACAAATGTGATAGAATTTCGCTGAATTCTTAAATTAACCATAATATAAAATGATCTAAACTGGTCTCTGTTTGCCCTACCCTAGAAGTTTAATAGTGCATTTTACTCGCCATTTCTTGCGCTTTGAGATGCCGCTTAGCCCAATACGCTATCTGAAATAGGAGCAACGTAAATTGAACAAATGTGATAGAATTACGCTGAATTCTTATATTAACCGTAATATGAAATGATCTAATCGGGTCTCTGTTTGCCTTACCCTAGAAGTTTAATAGTGCATTTTACTCGCCATTTCATGCGCTTTGAGATGCCGCTTAGCCCAATACGCTATCTGAAATAGGAGCGACGTATATTGAACAATTGTGATAGAATTTCACTGAATTCTTATATTAACCAAAATATAAAATGTTCTAATCGGGTCTCTGATTGCCCTATCATAGAAGTTTAATAGTGCATTGTACTCGCCATTCCACGCGCTTTAAGATGCCGCCTAGCCCAGTACGCTATCTGAAATAGGAGCTACGTAAGCTGATCAAATGTCACAGAATTACGCTGAATTCTTATATTAACCGTAATATAAAATGATCAAATCGGGTCTCTGTTTGCCCTACCCTAGAAGTTTAATAGTGCATTTCACTCGCCATTTCATGCGCTTTGAGATGCCGCTTAGCCCAATACGCTATCTGAAATCGGAACGTCGCAAATTGAACAAATGTGATAGAATTTTGCTGAATTCTTAAATTAACCATAATATAAAATGATGTAATCGCGTCTCTGTTCGCCCTACCCAAGAAGCTTAATAGTGCATTTCTCTCGTCATTTCATGCGCTTTGAGATGCCGCTTAGCCCAATACGCTATCTGAAATAGGAGCGATGTAAATTGAACAAATGTGATAGAATTTCCCTGAAATGTTATAGTAAACAAAATATAAAATGATCTAATCGGAACTCTGATTGCCCTATCATAGAAGTTTAGTAGTGCATTTTACTCGCCCTTCCACGCGCTTTAAGATGCCGCTTAGCCCAATACGCTATCTGAAATAGGCGCGAAGTAAATTGAACAAATGTGATAGAATTACGCTGCATTCTTATATTAACCGTAATATAAAATGATCTAACCGGGTCTCTGTTTGCCTTATCCTAGAAGTTTAATAGTGCATTTTCTCGCCATTTCATGCGCTTTGAGATGCCGCTCAGCCCAATACTCTATCTGAAATAGGAGTGACGTAAATTGAACAAATGTGATAGAATTTCGCTGAATTGATAAATTAACCATAATATAAAATGATCTAATCGGGTCTCTGTTTGCCCTACCCTAGAAGTTTAATAGTGCATTTTACTCGCCATTCCACGCGCTTTAAGATGGCGCCTAGCCCAGTACGCTCTCTGAAATAGGAGCGACGTAAGTTGAACAAATGTGATAGAATTTTGCTGAATTCTTAAATTAACCATAATATAAAATGATCTAACCGGGTCTCTGATTGCCCTTCCCTAGAAGTTTAATAGTGCATTTTACTTGCCATTTCATGCACTTTGAGATGCCGCTTAGCCCAATAGGCTATCTGAAATAGGAGCGACGTAAATTGAACAAATGTGATAGAATTTCGCTGAATTCTTATATTAACCAAAATATAAAATGATCTAATCTGGTCTCTGATTGCCCTATCATAGAAGTTTAATAGTGCATTTTACTCGCCATTCCACGCGCTTTAAGATGGCGCCTAGCCCAGTACGCTCTCTGAAATAGGAGCGACGTAAGTTGAACAAATGTGATAGAATTTTGCTGAATTCTTAAATTAACCATAATATAAAATGATCTAACCGGGTCTCTGATTGCCCTTCCCTAGAAGTTTAATAGTGCATTTTACTTGCCATTTCATGCACTTTGAGATGCCGCTTAGCCCAATAGGCTATCTGAAATAGGAGCGACGTAAATTGAACAAATGTGATAGAATTTCGCTGAATTCTTAAATTAACCATAATATGAAATGATCTAATCGGGTCTCTGTGTGCCCTACCCTAGAAGTTTAATAGTGCATTTTACTGGCCATTTCTTGCGCTTTGAGATGCCGCTTAGCCCAATACGCTATCTGAAATAGGCGCGAAGTAAATTGAACAAATGTGATAGAATTTCCCTGAAATGTTATAGTAAACAAAATATAAAATGATCTAACCGGGTCTCTGATTGCCCTATCATAGAAGTTTAATAGTGCATTTTACTCGCCATTCCGCGCGCTTTAAGATGCCGCATAGCCCAATACGCTATCCGAAAGAGGAGCGACGTAAATTGAACAAATGTGATAGAATTTCGCTGAATTCTTATATTAAACAAAATATAAAATGATCTAATCGGGTCTCTGATTTCGCTATCATAGAAGTTTAATAGTGCATTTTACTCGACATTCCACGCGCTTTAAGTTGCCGCCTAGCCCAGTACGCTATCTGAAATAGGAGCTACGTAAGTTGAACAAATGTCACAGAATTACGCTGAATTCTTATATTAACCGTAATATAAACTGATCTAATCGGGTCTCTGTTTGCCTTATCCCACAAGTTTAATAGTGCATTTCTCTCGTCATTTAATGCGCTTTGAGATGCCTCTTAGCCCAATAGCTATCTGAAATAGGAGCGACGTAAATTGAATAAATGTGATAGAATTTCCCTGAAATCTTATATTAAACAAAATATAAAATCATCTAAACGGGACTCTGATTGCCCTATCATAGAAGTTTAGTCGTGCATTTTACACGCCCTTCCACGCGCTTTAAGATGCCGCCTAGCCCAGTACACTATCTGAAATAGGAGCGACGTATATTGAACAAATGTGATAGAATTACGCTGAATTCTTATATTAACCGTAATATAAAATGATCTAATCGGTTCTCTGGTTGCATTACCCTAGAAGTTTAATAGTGCATTTTACTCGCCATTTCATGCGCTTTGAGATGCCGCTTATCCCAATACGCTGTCTGAAATAGGAGCGACGTAAATTGAACAAATGTGATAGAATTTCGCTGAATTCTTAAATTAACCTTAACATAAAATGATCTAATCGGGTCTCTGTTTGCCTTACCCTAGAAGTTTAATATTGCATTTTACTCGCCATTTCATGCGATTTGAGATGCCGCTTAGCCCAATACGCTATCTGAAATAGGAGCGATGTAAATTGAACAAATGTGTTAGAATTTCGCTGAATTCTTTTATTAACCATAATGTAAAATGATCTAATCGGGTCTCTGTTCGCCCTAGCCTAGAAGTTTAATAGTGCATTTTACTCGCCATTTCATGCGCTTTGAGATGCCGCCTAGCCCAGTACGCTTTCTGAAATAGGAGCGACGTAAAATGGACAAATGTTATAGAATTTCAGTGAATTCATTTATAAACCATAATGTAAAATGATCTAATCGGGTCTCTGTTTGCCCTACCCTAGAAGTTTAATAGTGCATTTTACTCGCCATTTAATGCGCTTTGAGATGCCGCTTAGCCCAATACGCTATCTGAAATAGGAGCGACGTAAATTGAACAAATGTGATAGAATTTCGCTGAATTCTTATATTAACCTTAATGTAAAATGATCTAATTGGGCGTTTGTTCGCCCTACCCTAGAAGTTTAATAGTGCATTTCACTCGTCATTTCATGCGCTTTGAGATGCCGCTTTGCCCAATATGCTATCTGAAATAGGAGCGACGTAAATTGAACAAATGTGATAGAATTTCGCTGAATTCTTATATTAATCTTAATGTAAAATGATCTAATCGGGTCTTTGTTCGCCCTACCCTCGAAGTTTAATAGTGCATTGCACTCGTCATTTCATGCGCTTTGAGATGCCGCTTAGCCCAATAAGCTATCTGAAATAGGAGCGACGTAAATTGAACGAATGTGATAGAATTTCGCTGAATTCTTATATTAACCAAAATATAAAATGATCTAGTCGGGTCTCTGATTGCCCTATCATAGAAGCTTAATAGTGCATTTTGCTCGCCTATCCACGCGCTTTAAGATGCCGCCTAGCCCAGTACGGTATCTGAAATTGGAGCGACGAAAATTGAACAAATGTGATAGAATTTTGCTGACATCTTAAATTAACCATAATATAAAATGATCTAATCGGGTCTCTGTTTGCCTTACCCTAGAAGTTTAATAGTGCATTTTACTCGCCATTCCATGCGCTTTGAGATGCCGCTTAGCCCAATACGCTATCTGAAATAGGAGCGGCGTAAATTGAACAAATGTGATAGAATTTCGCTGAATTCTTAAATTAACTATAATATAAAATTATCTAATCGGGTCTCTGTTTGCCCTACCTTAGAAGATTAATAGTGCATTTTACTCGTCATTTCATGCGCTTTGAGATGCCGCTTAGCCCAATACGCTATCTGTAATAGGAGCGACGTAAATTGAACAAATGTGATAGAATTTTGCTGAATTCTTAAATTAACCATAATATAAAATGACCTAATCGGGTCTCTGTTTGCCCTACCCTAGAAGTTTAATAGTGCATTTTACTCGCCATTTCATGCGCTTTGAGATGCCGCTTAGCCCAATACGCTATCTGAAATATGAGCGACGTGAATTGAACAAATGTGATTGAATTTCGCTGAATTCTTATATTAACCTTAATGTAAAATGATCTAATTGGGTGTTTGTTCGCCCTACCCTAGAAGTTTAATAGTGCATTTCACTCGTCATTTCATGCGCTTTGAGATGCCGCTTTGCCCAATAAGCTATCTGAAATAGGAGCGACGTAAATTGAACAAATGTGATAGTATTTCGCTGAATTCTTATATTAACCAAAATATAAAATGATCTAATCGGGTCTCTGATTGCCCTATCATAGAAGGTTAGCAGTGCATTTTACTCGTCATTCCACACGCTATAAGATGCCGCCTAGCCCAGTAGGCTATCTGAAACTGGAGCGACGTAAATTGAACAAATGTGATAGAATTTCGCTGAATTCTTAAATTAACCTTAATATAAAATGATCTAATCGGGTCTCTGTTTGCCTTACCCTAGAAGTTTAATAGTGCATTTTACTCGCCTTTTCATGCGATTTGAGATGCTGCTTAGCCCAATACGCTATCTGAAATAAGAGCGACGTAAATTGAACAAATGTGATAGAATTTCGCTGAATTCTTAAATTAACTATAATATAAAATTATCTAATCGGGTCTCTGTTTGCCCTACCTTAGAAGATTAATAGTGCATTTTACTCGTCATTTCATGCGCTTTGAGATGCCGCTTAGCCCATTACCCTATCTGAAATAGGAGCGATGTAAATTGAACAAATGTGATAGAATTTTGCTGAATTCTTTTATTAACCATAATGTAAAATGATCTAATCGGGTCTCTGTTCGCCCTAGCCTAGAAGTTTAATAGTGCATTCTACTCGCCATTTCATGCGCTTTGAGATGCCGCCTAGCCCAGTACGCTTTCTGAAATAGGAGCGACGTAAAATGAACAAATGTGATAGAATTTCAGTGAATTCATTTATAAACCATAATGTAAAATGATCTAATCGGGTCTCTCTTTTCCCTACCCTAGAAGTTTAATAGTGCATTTTACTCGCCATTTCATGCGCTTTGAGATGCCGCTTAGCCCAATACGCTATCTGAAATAGGAGCGACGTCAATTGAACAAATGTGATAGAATTTCGCTGAATTCTTATATCAACCTTAATGTAAAATGATCTAATCGGGTGTTTGTTCGCCCTACCCTAGAAGTTTAATAGTGCATTTCACTCGTCATTTCATGCGCTTTGAGATCCCGCTTTGCCCGATAAGCTATCTGAAATAGGAGCGACGTAAATTGAACAAATGTGATAGTATTTCGCTGAATTCTTATATTAACCAAAATATAAAATGATCTAATCGGCTCTCTGATTGCCCTATCATAGAATGTTAACAGTGCATTTTACTCGTCATTCCACGCGCGTTAAGATGTCGCCTAGCCCAGTAGGCTATCTGAAACTGGAGCGACGTAAATTGAACAAATGTGATAGAATTTCGCTGAATTCTTAAATTAACCTTAATATAAAATGATCTAATCGGGTCTCTGTTTGCCTTACCCTAGAAGCTTAATAGTGCATTTTACTCGCCATTTCATGCGCTTTGAGATGCCGCCTAGCCCAGTACGCTTTCTGAAATAAGAGCGACGTAAAATGAACAAATGTGATAGAATTTCAGTGAATTCATTTATAAACCATAATGTAAAATGATCTAATCGGGTCTCTGTTTGCCCTACCCTAGAAGTTTAATAGTGCATTTTACTCGCCATTTCATGCGCTTTGAGATGCCGCTTAGCCCAATACGCTATCTGAAATAGGAGCGACGTAAATTGAACAAATGTGATAGAATTTCGCTGAATTCTTAAATTAACCTTAATATAAAATGATCTAATCGGGTCTCTGTTTGCCTTACCCTAGAAGTTTAATAGTGCATTTTACTCGCCATTTCATGCGATTTGAGATGCTGCTTAGCCCAATACGCTATCTGAAATAAGAGCGACGTAAATTGAACAAATGTGATAGAATTTCGCTGAATTCTTAAATTAACTATAATATAAAATTATCTAATCGGGTCTCTGTTTGCCCTACCTTAGATGATTAATAGTGCATTTTACTCGTCATTTCATGCGCTATGAGATGCCGCTTAGCCCATTACGTTATCTGAAATAGGAGCGACGTAAATTGAACAAATGTGATAGTATTTCGCTGAATTCTTATATTAACCAAAATATAAAATGATCTAATCGGCTCTCTGATTGCCCTATCATAGAATGTTAACAGTGCATTTTACTCGTCATTCCACGCGCGTTAAGATGCCGCCTAGCCCAGTAGGCTATCTGAAACTGGAGCGACGTAAATTGAACAAATGTGATAGAATTTCGCTGAATTCTTAAATTAACCTTAATATAAAATGATCTAATTGGGTCTCTGTTTGCCTTACCCTAGAAGCTTAGTAGTGCATTTTACTCGCCATTTCATGCGATTTGAGATGCTGCTTAGCCTAATACGCTATCTGAAATAAGAGCGACGTAAATTGAACAAATGTGATAGAATTTCGCTGAATTCTTAAATTAACCATAATATAAAATGATCTAATCGGGTCTCTGTTTGCCCTACCCTAGAAGTTTAATAGTGCATTTTACTGGTCATTTCATGCGCTTTGATATGCCGCTTAGCCCAATACGCTATCTGAAATAGGAGCGATGTAAATTGAACAAATGTGATGCAATTTCGCTGAATTCTTTTATTAACCATAATGTAAAATGATCTAATCGGGTCTCTGTTCGCCCTAGCCTAGTACTTTAATCGTGCAGTTTACTTGCCATTCCACGCGCTTTAAGATGCCGCCTAGGCCAGTACGCTATCTGAAATAGGAGCGACGTAAATTGAACAAACGTGATAGAATTTTGCTGAATTCTTAAATTAACCATAATATAAACTGATCTAATCGGGTCTCTGATTGACCTATCATAGAATTTTAATAGTGCATTTTACTCGCCATTTCATGCGCTTTGAGATGCCGCTTAGCCCAGTACGCTATCTGAAATAGGAGCGACGTAAATTGAACAAATGTGATAGAATTTTGCTGAATTCTTAAATTAACCACAATATAAAATGATCTAATCGTGTCTCTGTTTGCCCTACCCTAGAAGTTTAATAGTGCATTTTACTCGCCATTTCATGCGCTTTGAGATGCCGCTTATCCCAATACGCTATCTGAAATAGGAGCGACGTAAGTTGAACAAATGTGACAGAATTTCGCTGAATTCTTTTATGAACCATAATGTAAAATGATCTAATCGGGTCTCTGTTCGCCCTAGCCTAGAAGATTAATAGCGCATTTTACTCGCCATTCCACACGCTTTAAGATGCCGCCTAGCCCAGTACGCTATCTGAAATAGGAGCGGCGTAAGTTGAACAAATGTGATAGAATTACGCTGAATTCTTATATTAACCATAATATAAAATGATCTAATCGGGTCGCTGTTTGCCTTATCCTAGAAGTTTAATAGTGCATTATACTCGCCATTTCATGCGCTTTGAGATGCCGATTAGCCCAATACGCTATCTGTAATACGAGCGACGTAAATTGAATAAATGTGATAGAATTTCGCTGAATTCTTAAATTAACCATAATATAAAATGATTGAATCGGGTCTTTGTTTGCCCTAGCCTAGAAGTTTAATAGTGCATTTTACTCGCCATTTCATGCGCTTTCAGATGCCGCTTAGGCCAATACGCTATCTGAAATAGGAGCGACGTAAATTGAACAAATGTGATAGAATTTCTCTGAATTCTTAAATTAACCATAATATAAAATGATCTAATCGGGTCTCTGTTTGCCTTATCCTAGAAGTATAATAGTGCATTATACTCGTCATTTCATGCGCTTTTAGATGCCGCTTAGCCCAGGACGCTATCTGAAATAGGAACGACGTAAATTGAACAAATGTGATAGAATTTTGCTGAATTCATAAATAAACCATAATATAAAATGATCTAATCGGGTCTCTGTTTGCACTACCCTAGAAGTTTAATAGTGCATTTTACTGGTCATTTCATGCGCTTTGATATGCCGCTTAGCCCAATACGCTATCTGAAATAGGAGCGATGTAAATTGAACAAATGTGATGCAATTTCGCTGAATTCTTTTATTAACCATAATGTAAAATGATCTAATCGGGTCTCTGTTCGCCCTAGCCTAGAACTTTAATCGTGCAGTTTACTTGCCATTCCACGCGCTTTAAGATGCCGCCTAGGCCAGTACGCTATCTGAAATAGGAGCGACGTAAATTGAACAAACGTGATAGAATTTTGCTGAATTCTTAAATTAACCATAATATAAAATGATCTAATCGGGTCTCTGATTGACCTATCATAGAATTTTAATAGTGCATTTTACTCGCCATTTCATGCGCTTTGAGATGCCGCTTAGCCCAATACGCTATCTGAAATAGGAGCGACGTAAGTTGAACAAATGTGATAGAATTTCGCTGAATTCTTTTATTAACCATAATGTAAAATGATCTATCGGGTCTCTGTTCGCCCTAGCCTAGAAGTTTAATAGTGCATTTTACTCGCCATTCCACGCGCTTTAAGATGCCGCCTAGGCCAGTACGCTATCTGAAATAGGAGCGACGTAAATTGAACATACGTGATAGAATTTTGCTGAATTCTTAAATTAACCATAATATAAAATGATCTAATCGGGTCTCTGATTGACCTATCATAGAATTTTAATAGTGCATTTTACTCGCCATTTCATGCGCTTTGAGATGCCGCTTAGCCCAATACGCTATCTGAAATAGGAGCGACGTAAGTTGAACAAATGTGATAGAATTTCGCTGAATTCTTTTATTAACCATAATGTAAAATGATCTATCGGGTCTCTGTTCGCCCTAGCCTAGAAGTTTAATAGTGCATTTTACTCGACATTTCATGCGCTTTGAGATGCCGCTTAGGCCAATACGCTATCTGAAATAGGAGCGACGTAAATTGTACAAATGTGATAGAATTTCTCTGAATTCTTAAATTAACCATAATATAAAATGATCTAATCGGGTCTCTGTTTGCCTTATCCTAGAAGTGTAATAGTGCATTATACTCGTCATTTCATGCGCTTTTAGATGCCGCTTAGCCCAGGACGCTATCTGAAATAGGAACGACGTAAATTGAACAAATGTGATAGAATTTTGCTGAATTCTTAAATTAACCATAATATAAAATGATCTAATCGGGTCTCTATTTGCCCTACCCTAGAAGTTTAATAGTGCATTTTACTCGTCATTTCATGCGCTTCGATATGCCGCTTAGCCCAATACGCTATCTGAAATAGGAGCGATGTAAATTGAAAAAATGTGATGCAATTTCGCTGAATTCTTTTATTAACCATAATGTAAAATGATCTAATCGGGTCTCTGTTCGCCCTAGCCTAGAGCTTTAATCGTGCATTTTATTTGCCATTCCACGCGCTTTCAGATGCCGCATTGGCCAATACGCTATCTGAAATAGGAGCGACGTCAAATTGAACAAATGTGATAGAATTTCTCTGAATTCTTAAATTAACCATAATATAAAATGATCTAATCGGGTCTCTGTTTGCCTTATCCTAGAAGTATTATAGTGCATTATACTCGTCATTTCATGCGGTTTTAGATGCCGCTTAGCCCAGGACGCTATCTGAAATAGGAACGACGTAAATTGAACAAATGTGATAGAATTTTGCTGAATTCTTAAATTAACCATAATATAAAATGATCTAATCGGGTCTCTGTTTGCCCTACCCTAGAAGTTTAATAGTGCATTTTACTCGTCATTTCATGCGCTTTGATATGCCGCTTAGCCCAATACGCTATCTGAAATAGGAGCGATGTAAATTGAACAAATGTCATGCAATTTCGCTGAATTCTTTTATTAACCATAATGTAAAATGATCTAATCGGGTCTCTGTTCGCCCTAGCCTAGAACTTTAATCGTGCATTTTATTCGCCATTCCACGTGCTTTAAGATGCCGCCTAGGCCAGTACGCTATCTGAAATAGGAGCGACGTAAATTGAACAAATGTGATAGAATTTTCCTGAATTCTTAAATTAACCATAATATAAAATGATCTAATCGGGTCTCTGATTGACCTATCATAGAATTTTAATAGTGCATTTTACTCGCCATTTCATGCGCTTTGAGATGCCGCTTAGCCCAGGACGCTATCTGAAATAGGAGCGACGTAAATTGAACAAATGTGATAGAATTTTGCTGAATTCTTAAATTAACCATAATATAAAATGATCTAATCGGGCCTCTGTTTGCCCTACCATAGAAGTTTAATAGTGCATTTTACTCGTCATTTCATGCGCTTTGATATGCCGCTTAGCCCAATACGCTATCTGAAATAGGAGCGATGTAAGTTGAACAAATGTGATAGAATTTCGCTGAATTCTTTTATTAACCATAATGTAAAATGATCTATCGGGTCTCTGTTCGCCCTAGCCTAGAAGTTTAATAGTGCATTTTACTCGACATTTCATGCGCTTTGAGATGCCGCTTAGGCCAATACGCTATTTGAAATAGGAGCGATGTAAATTGAACAAATGTGATAGAATTTCCCTGAAATTTTATAGTAAACAAAATATAAAATGATCTAACCGGGTCTCTGATTGCCCTATCATAGAAGTTTAATAGTGCATTTTACTCGCCATTCCAAGCGCTTTAAGATGCCGCCTAGCCCAGTACGCTATCTGAAATACGAGCGACGTTAGCTGAACAAATGTGATAGAATTACGCTGAATTCTTATATTAACCGTAACATAAAATGGTCTAATCGGGTCTCCGTTTGCCTTATCCTAGAAGTTTAATAGTGCATTTTACTCGCCATTTCATGCGCATTGAGATGCCGGTTAGCCCAATACGCTATTTGAAATAGGAGCGATGTAAATTGAACAAATGTGATAGAATTTCGCTGAATTCTTAAATTAACCATAATATGAAATGACCTAATCGGGTCTCTGTTCACCCTACCCAACAAGGTTAATAGTGCATTTCTCTCGTCATTTCATGCGCTGTGAGATGCCGCTTAGCCCAATACGCTATCTGAAATAGGAGCGACGTAAATTGAACAAATGTGATAGAATTTCGCTGAAATCTTATATTAACCGTAATACAAAATGATCTAATCGGGTCTCTGTTTGCCTTATCCTAGAAGTTTAATAGTGCATTTTACTCGCCATTTCATGCGCTTTGAGATGCCGCTTAGCCCAATACGCTATCTTAAATAGGAGCGATGTAAATTGAACAAATGTGATATAATCTCGCTGAATTCTTTTATTAACTATAATGTTAAATGATCTAATCGGGTCTCTGTTCGCCATAGCGTAGAAGCTTAATAGTGCATTTTACTCGTCATTCCACGCGCTTTAAGGTGCCGCCTAGCCCAGTACGCTATCTGAAATAGGAGCGACGTAAACTGAAAAAATGTCATAGAATTTTGCTGAATTCTTAAATTAACCATAATATAAAATGATATAATCGGGTCTCTGTTCGCCCTACCCAAGAAGTTTAATAGTGCATTTCTCTCGTCATTTAATGCGCTTTGAGATGCCGCGTAGCCCAATAGCTATCTGAAATAGGAGCGACGTAAATTGAACAAATGTGATAGAATTTCCCTGAAATCTTATATTAAACAAAATATAAAATGATCTAAACGGGACTCTGATTGCCCTATCATAGAAGTTTAGTAGTGCATTTTACACGCCCTTCCACGCGCTTTAAGATGCCGCCTAGCCCAGTACACTATCTGAAATAGGAGCAACGTAAATTGAACAAATGTGATAGAATTACGCTGAATTCTTATATTAACCGTAATATGAAATGATCTAATCGGGTCTCTGTTTGCCTTACCCTAGAAGTTTAATAGTGCATTTTACTCGCCATTTCATGCGCTTTGAGATGCCGCTTAGCCCAATACGCTATCTGAAATAGGAGCGACGTATATTGAACAATTGTGATAGAATTTCACTGAATTCTTATATTAACCAAAATATAAAATGTTCTAATCGGGTCTCTGATTGCCCTATCATAGAAGTTTAATAGTGCATTGTACTCGCCATTCCACGCGCTTTAAGATGCCGCCTAGCCCAGTACGCTATCTGAAATAGGAGCTACGTAAGCTGATCAAATGTCACAGAATTACGCTGAATTCTTATATTAACCGTAATATAAAATGATCAAATCGGGTCTCTGTTTGCCCTACCCTAGAAGCTTAATAGTGCATTTCACTCGCCATTTCATGCGCTTTGAGATGCCGCTTAGCCCAATACGCTATCTGAAATAGGAGCGACGTATATTGAACAATTGTGATAGAATTTCGCTGAATTCTTATATTAACCAAAATATAAAATGATCTAATCGGGTCTCTGATTGCCCTATCCTAGAAGTTTAATAGTGCATTTTCTCGCCATTTCATGCGCTTTGAGATGCCGCTTAGCCCAATACGCTATCTGAAATAGGAGCGATGTAAATTGAACAAATGTGATAGAATTTCCCTGAAATGTTATAGTAAACAAAATATAAAATGATCTAATCGGAACTCTGATTGCCCTATCATAGAAGTTTAGTAGTGCATTTTACTCGCCCTTCCACGCGCTTTAAGATGCCGCTTAGCCCAATACGCTATCTGAAATAGGCGCGAAGTAAATTGAACAAATGTGATAGAATTACGCTGCATTCTTATATTAACCGTAATATAAAATGATCTAACCGGGTCTCTGTTTGCCTTATCCTAGAAGTTTAATAGTGCATTTTCTCGCCATTTCATGCGCTTTGAGATGCCGCTCAGCCCAATACTCTATCTGAAATAGGAGTGACGTAAATTGAACAAATGTGATAGAATTTCGCTGAATTGATAAATTAACCATAATATAAAATGATCTAATCGGGTCTCTGTTTGCCCTACCCTAGAAGTTTAATAGTGCATTTTACTCGCCATTCCACGCGCTTTAAGATGGCGCCTAGCCCAGTACGCTCTCTGAAATAGGAGCGACGTAAGTTGAACAAATGTGATAGAATTTTGCTGAATTCTTAAATTAACCATAATATAAAATGATCTAACCGGGTCTCTGATTGCCCTTCCCTAGAAGTTTAATAGTGCATTTTACTTGCCATTTCATGCACTTTGAGATGCCGCTTAGCCCAATAGGCTATCTGAAATAGGAGCGACGTAAATTGAACAAATGTGCTAGAATTTCGCTGAATTCTTATATTAACCAAAATATAAAATGATCTAATCTGGTCTCTGATTGCCCTATCATAGAAGTTTAATAGTGCATTTTACTCGCCATTCCACGCGCTTTAAGATGGCGCCTAGCCCAGTACGCTCTCTGAAATAGGAGCGACGTAAGTTGAACAAATGTGATAGAATTTTGCTGAATTCTTAAATTAACCATAATATAAAATGATCTAACCGGGTCTCTGATTGCCCTTCCCTAGAAGTTTAATAGTGCATTTTACTTGCCATTTCATGCACTTTGAGATGCCGCTTAGCCCAATACGCTATCTGAAATAGGAGCGATGTAAATTGAACAAATGTCATGCAATTTCGCTGAATTCTTTTATTAACCATAATGTAAAATGATCTAATCGGGTCTCTGTTCGCCCTAGCCTAGAACTTTAATCGTGCATTTTATTCGCCATTCCACGTGCTTTAAGATGCCGCCTAGGCCAGTACGCTATCTGAAATAGGAGCGACGTAAATTGAACAAATGTGATAGAATTTTGCTGAATTCTTAAATTAACCATAATATAAAATGATCTAATCGGGTCTCTGATTGACCTATCATAGAATTTTAATAGTGCATTTTACTCGCCATTTCATGCGCTTTGAGATGCCGCTTAGCCCAGGACGCTATCTGAAATAGGAGCGACGTAAATTGAACAAATGTGATAGAATTTTGCTGAATTCTTAAATTAACCATAATATAAAATGATCTAATCGGGTCTCTGTTTGCCCTACCCTAGAAGTTTAATAGTGCATTTTACTCGTCATTTCATGCGCTTTGATATGCCGCTTAGCCCAATACGCTATCTGAAATAGGAGCGATGTAAATTGAACAAATGTGATGCAATTTCGCTGAATTCTTTTATTAACCATAATGTAAAATGATCTAATCGGGTCTCTGTTCGCCCTAGCCTAGAACTTTAATCGTTCATTTTATTCGCCATTCCACGCGCTTTAAGATGCCGCCTAGGCCAGTACGCTATCTGAAATAGGAGCGACGTAAATTGAACAAACGTGATAGAATTTTGCTGAATTCTTAAATTCACCATAATATAAAATGATCTAATCGGGTCTCTGATTGACCTATCATAGAATTTTAATAGTGCATTTTACTCGCCATTTCATGCGCTTTGAGATGCCGCTTAGCCCAATACGCTATCTGAAATAGGAGCGACGTAAGTTGAACAAATGTGATAGAATTTCGCTGAATTCTTTTATTAACCATAATGTAAAATGATCTATCGGGTCTCTGTTCGCCCTAGCGTAGAAGTTTAATAGTGCATTTTACTCGACATTTCATGCGCTTTGAGATGCCGCTTAGGCCAATACGCTATTTGAAATAGGAGCGATGTAAATTGAACAAATGTGATAGAATTTCCCTGAAATTTTATAGTAAACAAAATATAAAATGATCTAACCGGGTCTCTGATTGCCCTATCATAGAAGTTTAATAGTGCATTTTACTCGCCATTCCAAGCGCTTTAAGATGCCGCCTAGCCCAGTACGCTATCTGAAATACGAGCGACGTTAGCTGAACAAATGTGATAGAATTACGCTGAATTCTTATATTAACCGTAACATAAAATGGTCTAATCGGGTCTCCGTTTGCCTTATCCTAGAAGTTTAATAGTGCATTTTACTCGCCATTTCATGCGCATTGAGATGCCGGTTAGCCCAATACGCTATTTGAAATAGGAGCGATGTAAATTGAACAAATGTGATAGAATTTCGCTGAATTCTTAAATTAACCATAATATGAAATGACCTAATCGGGTCTCTGTTCACCCTACCCAACAAGGTTAATAGTGCATTTCTCTCGTCATTTCATGCGCTGTGAGATGCCGCTTAGCCCAATACGCTATCTGAAATAGGAGCGACGTAAATTGAACAAATGTGATAGAATTTCGCTGAAATCTTATATTAACCGTAATACAAAATGATCTAATCGGGTCTCTGTTTGCCTTATCCTAGAAGTTTAATAGTGCATTTTACTCGCCATTTCATGCGCTTGGAGATGCCGCTTAGGCCAATACGCTATTTGAAATAGGAGCGATGTAAATTGAACAAATGTGATAGAATTTCCCTGAAATTTTATAGTAAACAAAATATAAAATGATCTAACCGGGTCTCTGATTGCCCTATCATAGAAGTTTAATAGTGCATTTTACTCGCCATTCCAAGCGCTTTAAGATGCCGCCTAGCCCAGTACGCTATCTTAAACAGGAGCGATGTAAATTGAACAAATGTGATAGAATCTCGCTGAATTCTTTTATTAACTATAATGTTAAATGATCTAATCGGGTCTCTGTTCGCCATAGCGTAGAAGCTTAATAGTGCATTTTACTCGTCATTCCACGCGCTTTAAGGTGCCGCCTAGCCCAGTACGCTATCTGAAATCGGAGCGACGTAAACTGAAAAAATGTCATAGAATTTTGCTGAATTCTTAAATTAACCATAATATAAAATGATATAATCGGGTCTCTGTTCGCCCTACCCAAGAAGTTTAATAGTGCATTTCTCTCGTCATTTAATGCGCTTTGAGATGCCGCGTAGCCCAATAGCTATCTGAAATAGGAGCGACGTAAATTGAACAAATGTGATAGAATTTCCCTGAAATCTTACATTAAACAAAATATAAAATGATCTAAACGGGACTCTGATTGCCCTATCATAGAAGTTTAGTAGTGCATTTTACACGCCCTTCCACGCGCTTTAAGATGCCGCCTAGCCCAGTACACTATCTGAAATAGGAGCAACGTAAATTGAACAAATGTGATAGAATTACGCTGCATTCTTATATTAACCGTAATATGAAATGATCTAATCGGGTCTCTGTTTGCCTTACCCTAGAAGTTTAATAGTGCATTTTACTCGCCATTTCATGCGCTTTGAGATGCCGCTTAGCCCAATACGCTATCTGAAATAGGAGCGACGTATATTGAACAATTGTGATAGAATTTCACTGAATTCTTATATTAACCAAAATATAAAATGTTCTAATCGGGTCTCTGATTGCCCTATCATAGAAGTTTAATAGTGCATTGTACTCGCCATTCCACGCGCTTTAAGATGCCGCCTAGCCCAGTACGCTATCTGAAATAGGAGCTACGTAAGCTGATCAAATGTCACAGAATTACGCTGAATTCTTATATTAACCGTAATATAAAATGATCAAATCGGGTCTCTGTTTGCCCTACCCTAGAAGCTTAATAGTGCATTTCACTCGCCATTTCATGCGCTTTGAGATGCCGCTTAGCCCAATACGCTATCTGAAATAGGAGCGACGTATATTGAACAATTGTGATAGAATTTCGCTGAATTCTTATATTAACCAAAATATAAAATGATCTAATCGGGTCTCTGATTGCCCTATCCTAGAAGTTTAATAGTGCATTTTCTCGCCATTTCATGCGCTTTGAGATACCGCTTAGCCCAATACGCTATCTGAAATAGGAGCGATGTAAATTGAACAAATGTGATAGAATTTCCCTGAAATGTTATAGTAAACAAAATATAAAATGATCTAATCGGAACTCTGATTGCCCTATCATAGAAGTTTAGTAGTGCATTTTACTCGCCCTTCCACGCGCTTTAAGATGCCGCTTAGCCCAATACGCTATCTGAAATAGGCGCGAAGTAAATTGAACAAATGTGATAGAATTATGCTGCATTCTTATATTAACCGTAATATAAAATGATCTAACCGGGTCTCTGTTTGCCTTATCCTAGAAGTTTAATAGTGCATTTTCTCGCCATTTCATGCGCTTTGAGATGCCGCTCAGCCCAATACTCTATCTGAAATAGGAGTGACGTAAATTGAACAAATGTGATAGAATTTCGCTGAATTGATAAATTAACCATAATATAAAATGATCTAATCGGGTCTCTGTTTGCCCTACCCTAGAAGTTTAATAGTGCATTTTACTCGCCATTCCACGCGCTTTAAGATGGCGCCTAGCCCAGTACGCTCTCTGAAATAGGAGCGACGTAAGTTGAACAAATGTGATAGAATTTTGCTGAATTCTTAAATTAACCATAATATAAAATGATCTAACCGGGTCTCTGATTGCCCTTCCCTAGAAGTTTAATAGTGCATTTTACTTGCGATTTCATGCACTTTGAGATGCCGCTTAGCCCAATAGGCTATCTGAAATAGGAGCGACGTAAATTGAACAAATGTGCTAGAATTTCGCTGAATTCTTATATTAACCAAAATATAAAATGATCTAATCTGGTCTCTGATTGCCCTATCATAGAAGTTTAATAGTGCATTTTACTCGCCATTCCACGCGCTTTAAGATGGCGCCTAGCCCAGTACGCTCTCTGAAATAGGAGCGACGTAAGTTGAACAAATGTGATAGAATTTTGCTGAATTCTTAAATTAACCATAATATAAAATGATCTAACCGGGTCTCTGATTGCCCTTCCCTAGAAGTTTAATAGTGCATTTTACTTGCCATTTCATGCACTTTGAGATGCCGCTTAGCCCAATAGGCTATCTGAAATAGGAACGACGTAAATTGAACAAATGTGATAGAATTTTGCTGAATTCTTAAATTAACCATAATATAAAATGATCTAATCGGGTCTCTGTTTGCCCTACCCTAGAAGTTTAATAGTGCATTTTACTCGTCATTTCATGCGCTTTGATATGCCGCTTAGCCCAATACGCTATCTGAAATAGGAGCGATGTAAATTGAACAAATGTCATGCAATTTCGCTGAATTCTTTTATTAACCATAATGTAAAATGATCTAATCGGGTCTCTGTTCGCCCTAGCCTAGAACTTTAATCGTGCATTTTATTCGCCATTCCACGTGCTTTAAGATGCCGCCTAGGCCAGTACGCTATCTGAAATAGGAGCGACGTAAATTGAACAAATGTGATAGAATTTTGCTGAATTCTTAAATTAACCATAATATAAAATGATCTAATCGGGTCTCTGATTGACCTATCATAGAATTTTAATAGTGCATTTTACTCGCCATTTCATGCGCTTTGAGATGCCGCTTAGCCCAGGACGCTATCTGAAATAGGAGCGACGTAAATTGAACAAATGTGATAGAATTTTGCTGAATTCTTAAATTAACCATAATATAAAATGATCTAATCGGGTCTCTGTTTGCCCTACCCTAGAAGTTTAATAGTGCATTTTACTCGTCATTTCATGCGCTTTGATATGCCGCTTAGCCCAATACGCTATCTGAAATAGGAGCGATGTAAATTGAACAAATGTGATGCAATTTCGCTGAATTCTTTTATTAACCATAATGTAAAATGATCTAATCGGGTCTCTGTTCGCCCTAGCCTAGAACTTTAATCGTTCATTTTATTCGCCATTCCACGCGCTTTAAGATGCCGCCTAGGCCAGTACGCTATCTGAAATAGGAGCGACGTAAATTGAACAAACGTGATAGAATTTTGCTGAATTCTTAAATTCACCATAATATAAAATGATCTAATCGGGTCTCTGATTGACCTATCATAGAATTTTAATAGTGCATTTTACTCGCCATTTCATGCGCTTTGAGATGCCGCTTAGCCCAATACGCTATCTGAAATAGGAGCGACGTAAGTTGAACAAATGTGATAGAATTTCGCTGAATTCTTTTATTAACCATAATGTAAAATGATCTATCGGGTCTCTGATTGCCGTATCATCGAAGTTTAATAGTGCATTTTACTCGCCATTCCACGCGCTTTAAGATGCCGCCTAGCCCAGTATGCTACTTGAAATAGGAGCGACGTAACTTGAACAAATGTGATAGAATTTTGCTGAATTCTTAAATTAACCATAATATAAAATGATCTAATCGGGTCTCTGTTTGACCTACCCTAGAAGTTTAATAGTGCATTTTACTCGCCATTCCACGCGCTTTAAGATGCCGCCTAGCCCAGTACGCTACCTGAAATAGGAGCGACGTAAATTGATCAAATGTGATAGAATCTTGCTGAATTCTTAAATTAACCATAATATAAAATGATCTAATCGGGTCTCTGTTTGCCCTACCCTAGAAGTTTAATAGTTCATTTTACTCGCCATTTCATGCGCTTTGAGTTGCCGCTTAGCCCAATACGCTATCTGAAACAGGAGCGACGTAAATTGAACAAATGTGATAGAATTTTGCTGAATTCTTAAATTAACCATAATATAAAATGATCTAATCGGGTCTCTGTTTGCCCTACCCTGGAAGATTAATAGTGCATTTTACTCGCCATATCATGCGCTTTGAGATGCCGGTTAGCCCAATGCGCTATCTGAAATAGGAGCGACTTAAATTGAACAAATGTGATAGAACTTCCCTGAATTCTTATATTAACCTTAATGTAAAATCATCTAATCGGGTCTCTGTTCGCCCTACCCTAGAAGTTTAATAGTGCATTTCACACGTCATTTCATGCGCTTTGAGATGCCGCCTAGCCCAATACGCTATCTGAAATAGGAGCGACGTAAATTGAACAAATGTGATGGAATTTCGCTGAATTCTTATATTAACCAAAATATAAAATGATCTAATCGGGTCTCTGTTTGCCCTACGCTAGAAGTTTAATAGTACATTTTACTCGCCATATCATGCGCTTTGAGATGCCGCTTAGCCCAATACGCTATCTGAAATAGGAGTGACGTAAATTGAACAAATGTGATAGAATTTCGCTGAATACTTATATTAACCAAAATATAAAATGATCTAATCGGGTCTCTGTTTGCCTTATCCTAGACGTTTAATAGTGCATTTTACTCCGCATTTCATGCGCTTTGAGAAGCCGCCTAGCCCAATGCGCTATCTGAAATAGGAGCGATGTAAATTGAACAAATGTGATAGAATTTCGGTGAATTCTTTTATTAACCATAATGTAAAATGATCTAATCGGGTCTCTGTTCGCCCTAGCCTAGAAGTTTTATATTGCATTTTATTCGCCGTTTCATGCGCTATGAGATGCCGCTTAGCCCAATACGCTATCTGAAATAGGAGCGACGTAAATTGAACAAATGTGATAGAGTTTTGCTGAATTCTTAAATTAACCATAATATAAAATGATCTAATCGGGTCTCTGTTTGCCCTACCCTAGAAGTTTAATAGTGCGTTTCACTCGCCATTTCATGCGCTTTGAGATGCCGGTTAGCCGAATACGCTATCTGAAATAGGAGCGACGTAAATTGCACAAATGTGATATAATTTCGCTGAATTCTTGAATTAACCATATTATAAAATGATCTAATCGGGTCTCTGTTTGCCCTACCCTAGAAGTTTAATACTGCATTTTACCCGCCATTTCTTGCACTTTGAGATGCCGCCTAGCCCAGTACGCTATATGAAATAGGAACGACGTAAATTGAACAAATGTGATAGAATTTTGCAGAATTCTTAAATTAACCGTACTATAAAATGATCTAATCGGGCCTCTCTTTGCCTTACCCTAGAAGTTTAATAGTGCAGTTCACTCGTCATTTCATGCGCTTTGAGATGCCGCTTATCCCAATACGCTACCTGAAATAGGAGCGACGTAAATTGAACAAATGTGATAGGATTTAGTTGAATTCTTATATTAACCAAAATATAAAATGATCTAACCGGGTCTCTGATTGCCCTATCTTAGAAGTTAAACAGTGCATTTTACTCGTCATTTCATGCGCTTTGAGATGTCGCTTAGCCCAATACGCTATCTGAAATAGGAGCGACGTAAATTGAATAAATGTAATAGAATTTCGCTGAATTCTTATATTAACCAAAATATAAAATGATCTAATCGGGTCTCTGATTGCCGTATCATAGAAGTTTAATAGTGCATTTTCCTCGCCATTCCACGCGCTTTAAGATGCCGCCTAGCCCAGTACGCCACCTGAAATAGGAGCGACGTAAATTGAACAAATGTGATAGAATTTTGCTGTATCCTTAAATTAACCATAATATAAAAAGATCTCATCGGGTCTCTGTTTGCCCTACCCTAGAAGTGTAATAGTGCATTTTGCTCGCCATTTCATGCGCTTTGAGATGCCGCTTAGCCCAATACGCTATCTGAAATAGGAGCGACGTAAATTGAACAAATGTGATAGAATTTCGCTGAATTCTTAAATTAACCATAATATAAAATGATCTAATCGGGTCTCTGTTTGCCCTACCGTAGAAGTTTAATAGTGCGTTTCACTCGCCATTTCATGCGCTTTGAGATGCCGGCTAGCCGAAGACGCTATCTGAAATAGGAGCGACGTAAATTGCACAAATGTGATATAATTCCGCTGAATTCTTAAATTAACCATATTATAAAATGATCTAATCGGGTCTCTGTTTGCCCTACCCTAGAAGTTTAATACTGCATTTTACCCGCCATTTCTTGCACTTTGAGATGCCGCCTAGCCCAGTACGCTATATGAAATAGGAACGACGTAAATTGAACAAATGTGATAGAATTTTGCAGAATTCTTAAATTAACCGTACTATAAAATGATCTAATCGGGCCTCTCTTTGCCTTACCCTAGAAGTTTAATAGTGCAGTTCACTCGTCATTTCATGCGCTTTGAGGTGCCGCTTAGCCCAATACGCTACCTGAAATAGGAACGACGTAAATTGAACAAATGTGATAGGATTTAGTTGAATTCTTATATTAACCTTAATGCAAAATGATCTAATCGTGTATCTGTTCGCAATACCCTGGAAGTTTAATAGTGCATTTCACTCGTCATTTCATGCGCTTTGAGATGCCGCTTAGCCTAATACGCCATCTGAAATAGGAGCGACGTAAATTGAACAAATGTGATAGAATTTTGCTGTATTCTTAAATTAACCATAATATAAAATGATCTAACCGGGTCTCTGTTTGCCCTACCCATGAAGTGTAATAGTGCATTTTACTCGCCATTTCATGCGCTTTGAGAAGCCGCTTAGCCCAATATGCTATCCGACATAGGAGCGACGTAAATTGAACAAATGTGATAGAATTTCCCAGAATTCTTATATTAACCATAATATAAAATGATCTACTCGTGTCTCTGTTTGCCCTACCCTAGAAGTTTAAGAGTGCATTTTACTCGCCATTTCATAGGCTTTGAGGTGCCGCTTAGCCCAACACGCTAACTGAAATAGGAGCGACGTAAATTGAGCAAATGTGATAGAATTTCCCAGAATTCTTATAGTAACCAAAATATAAAATGATCTAATCGGGTCTCTGATTGCCGTATCATAGAAGTTTAATAGTGCATTTTACTCGCCATTCCACGCGCTTTAAGATGCCGCCTGGCCTAGTACGCTACCTGAAATAGGAGCGACGTAAATTGAACAAATGTGATAGAATTTTGCTGAATTCTTAAATTAACCATAATATAAAATGATCTCATCGGGTCTCTGTTTGCCCTACCCTAGAAGTTTAATAGTGCATTTTACTCGCCATTGCATGCGCTTTGAGATGCCGCTTAGCCCAATACGCTATCTGAAATAGGAGCGACGTAAATTGAACAAATGTGATAGAATTTCGCTGAATTCTTATAGTAACCAAAATATAAAATGATCTAATCGGGTCTCTGATTGCCGTATCATAGAAGTTTAATAGTGCATTTTACTCGCCATTCCACGCGCTTTAAGATGCCGCCTAGACCAGTATGCTACTTGAAATAGGAGCGACGTAACTTGACCAAATGTGATAGAATTTTGCTGAATTCTTAAATTAACCATAATATAAAATGATCTAATCGGGTCTCTGTTTGACCTACCCTAGAAGTTTAATAGTGCATTTTCCTCGCCATTCCACGCGCTTTGAGATGCCGCTTAGCCCAATACGCTATCTGAAATAGGAGCGACGTAAATTGAACAAATGTGATAGAATTTTGCTGAATTCTTAAATTAACCATAATATAAAATGATCCAATCGGGTCTCTGTTTGCCCTACCCTAGAAGTTTAATCGTGCATTCCACTCGTCATTTCATGCGCTTTGAGATGCCGCTTATCCCAATACGCTATCTGAAATAGGAGCGACGTAAATTGAACAAATGTAATAGAATTTCGCTGAAATCTTATATTAACCAAAATATAAAATGATCTAATCGGGTCTCTGATTGCCGTATCATAGAAGTTTAATAGTGCATTTTACTCGCCATTCCACGCGCTTTAAGATGCCGCCTAGCCCAGTATGCTACTTGAAATAGGAGCGACGTAACTTGAACAAATGTGATAGAATTTTGCTGAATTCCTAAATTAACCATAATATAAAATGATCTAATCGGGTCTCTGTTTGACCTACCCTAGAAGTTTAATAGTGCACTTTACTCGCCATTTCATGCGCTTTGAGATGCCGCTTAGGCCAATACGCTATCTGAAATAGGAGCGACGTAAATTGAACAAATGTGATAGAACTTCCCTGAATTCTTATATTAACCTTAATGTAAAATCATCTAATCGGGTCTCTGTTCGCCCTACCCTAGAAGTTTAATAGTGCATTTCACACGTCATTTCATGCGCTTTGAGATGCCGCCTAGCCCAATACGCTATCTGAAATAGGAGCGACGTAAATTGAACAAATGTGATGGAATTTCGCTGAATTCTTATATTAACCAAAATATAAAATGATCTAATCGGGTCTCTGTTTGCCTTATCCTAGAAGTTTAATAGTGCATTGTACTCGTCATTTCATGCGCTTTGAGATGCCGCTTAGCCCAATACGCTATCTGAAATAGGAGCGACGTAAATTGAACAAATGTGATAGAATTTCGCTGAATTCTTATATTAACCAAAATATAAAAAGATCTAATCGGGTCTCTCATTGCCCTATCATAGAAGTTTAATAGTGCATGTTACTCGCCATTTCATGCGCTTTGAGATGCCGCTTAGCCCAATACGCTATCTGAAATAGGAGCGACGTAACTTGAACAAATGTGATGGAATTTCGCTGAATTCTTGTATTAACCAAAATATAAAATGATCTAATCGGGTCTCTGTTTGCCCTACCCTAGAAGTTTAATAGTGCGTGTCACTCGCCATTTCATGCGCTTTGAGATGCCGGTTAGCCGAATACGCTATCTGAAATAGGAGCGACGTAAATTGCACAAATGTGATATAATTTCGCTGAATTCTTGAATTAACCATATTATAAAATGATCTAATCGGGTCTCTGTTTGCCCTACCCTAGAAGTTTAATAGTGCATTTTACCCGCCATTTCTTGCACTTTGAGATGCCGCCTAGCCCAGTACGCTATATGAAATAGGAACGACGTAAATTGAACAAATGTGATAGAATTTTGCAGAATTCTTAAATTAACCGTACTATAAAATGATCTAATCGGGCCTCTCTTTGCCTTACCCTAGAAGTTTAATAGTGCAGTTCACTCGTCATTTCATGCGCTTTGAGATGCCGCTTATCCCAATACGCTACCTGAAATAGGAGCGACGTAAATTGAACAAATGTGATAGGATTTAGTTGAATTCTTATATTAACCGTAATGCAAAATGATCTAATCGGGTATCTGTTCGCAATACCCTGGAAGTTTAATAGTGCATTTCACTCGTCATTTCATGCGCTTTGAGATGCCGCTTAGCCTAATACGCCATCTTAAATAGGAGCGACGTAAATTGAACAAATGTGATAGAATTTTGCTGTATTCTTAAATTAACCATAATATAAAATGATCTAACCGGGTCTCTGTTTGCCCTACCCATGAAGTGTAATAGTGCATTTTACTCGCCATTTCATGCGCTTTGAGAAGCCGCTTAGCCCAATATGCTATCCGAAATAGGAGCGACGTAAATTGAACAAATGTGATAGAATTTCCCAGAATTCTTATATTAACCATAATATAAAATGATCTACTCGGGTCTCTGTTTGCCCTACCCTAGAAGTTTAAGAGTGCATTTTACTCGCCATTTCATAGGCTTTGAGGTGCCGCTTAGCCCAACACGCTAACTGAAATAGGAGCGACGTAAATTGAGCAAATGTGATAGAATTTCCCAGAATTCTTATAGTAACCAAAATATAAAATGATCTAATCGGGTCTCTGATTGCCGTATCATAGAAGTTTAATAGTGCATTTTACTCGCCATTCCACGCGCTTTAAGATGCCGCCTGGCCTAGTACGCTACCTGAAATAGGAGCGACGTAAATTGAACAAATGTGATAGAATTTTGCTGAATTCTTAAATTAACCATAATATAAAATGATCTCATCGGGTCTCTGTTTGCCCTACCCTAGAAGTTTAATAGTGCATTTTACTCGCCATTGCATGCGCTTTGAGATGCCGCTTAGCCCAATACGCTATCTGAAATAGGAGCGACGTAAATTGAACAAATGTGATAGAATTTCGCTGAATTCTTATAGTAACCAAAATATAAAATGATCTAATCGGGTCTCTGATTGCCGTATCATAGAAGTTTAATAGTGCATTTTACTCGCCATTCCACGCGCTTTAAGATGCCGCCTAGCCCAGTATGCTACTTGAAATAGGAGCGACGTAACTTGACCAAATGTGATAGAATTTTGCTGAATTCTTAAATTAACCATAATATAAAATGATCTAATCGGGTCTCTGTTTGACCTACCCTAGAAGTTTAATAGTGCATTTTCCTCGCCATTCCACGCGCTTTGAGATGCCGCCTAGCCCAATACGCTATCTGAAATAGGAGCGACGTAACTTGAACAAATGTGATGGAATTTCGCTGAATTCTTGTATTAACCAAAATATAAAATGATCTAATCGGGTCTCTGTTTGCCTTATCCTAGAAGTTTAATAGTGCATTTTACTCGTCATTTCATGCGCTTTGAGATGCCGCTTATCCCAATACGCTATCTGAAATAGGAGCGACGTAAATTGAACAAATGTAATAGAATTTCGCTGAAATCTTATATTAACCAAAATATAAAATGATCTAATCGGGTCTCTGATTGCCGTATCATAGAAGTTTAATAGTGCATTTTACTCGCCATTCCACGCGCTTTAAGATGCTGCCTAGCCCAGTACGTTATCTGAAATAGGAGCGATGTAAATTGAACAAATGTGATAGAATTTCGCTGAATACTTATATTAACCAAAATATAAAATGATCTAATCGTGTCTCCGTTTGCCTTATCCTAGACGTTTAATAGTGCATTTTACTCCGCATTTCATGCGCTTTGAGATGCCGATTAGCCCAATACGCTATCTGAAATAGGAGCGATGTAAATTGAACAAATGTGATAGAATTTCGCTGAATTCTTATATTAACCAAAATATAAAATGATCTAATCGGGTCTCTGATTGCCGTATCATAGAAGTTTAATAGTGGATTTTACTCGCCATTCCACGCGCTTTAATATGACGCCTAGCCCAGTATGCTACTTGAAATAGGAGCGACGTAACTTGAACAAATGTGATAGAATTTTGCTGAATTCTTAAATTAACCATAATATAAAATGATCTAATCGGGTCTCTGTTTGACCAACTCTAGAAGTTTAATAGTGCATTTTACTCGCCATTTCATGCGCTTTGAGATGCCGCTTAGGCCACTACGCTATCTGAAATAGGAGCGACGTAAATTGAACAAATGTGATAGAATTTTGCTGAATTCTTAAATTAACCATAATATATAATGATCTAATCGGGTCTCTGTTTGCCCTACCCTAGAAGTTTAATAGTGCATTTTACTCGCCATTTCATGCGCTTTGAGATGCCGCTTAGCCCAATACGCAATCTGAACTAGAAGTGACGTAAATTGAACAAATATGATAGAATTTCGCTGAATTCTTAAATTAACCATAATATAAAATGATCTAATCGGGTCTCTGTTCGACCAACCCTAGAAGTTTAATATTGCATTTTACTCGCCATTTCATGCGCTTTGAGATGCCGCTTAGCCCAACAAGCTATCTGAAATAGGAGCGACGTAACTTGAACAAATGTGATAGAATTTTGCTGAATTCTTAAATTAACCATAATATAAAATGATCCAATCCGGTCTCTGTTTGCCCTACCCTAGAAGTTTAATCGTGCATTCCACTCGTCATTTCATGCGATTTGAGATGCCGCTTAGCCCAACAAGCTATCTGAAATAGGAGCGACGTAAATTGAACAAATGTGATAAAATTTCGCTGAATTCTTATATTAACCAAAATATAAAATGATCTAATCGGGTCTCTGATTGCCCTATCATAGAAGTTTAATAGTGCATTTTACTCGCCATTTCATGCGCTTTGAGATGCCGCTTAGCCCAATGCGCAATCTGAACTAGAAGCGACGTAAATTGAACAAATATGATAGAACTTCGCTGAATTCTTATATTAACCTTAATGTAAAATCATCTAATCGGGTCTCTGTTCGCCCTACCCTAGAAGTTTAATAGTGCATTTCACTCGTCATTTCATGCGCTTTGAGATGCCGCCTAGCCCAATACGCTATCTGAAATAGGAGCGACGTAACTTGAACAAATGTGATGGAATTTCGCTGAATTCTTGTATTAACCAAAATATAAAATGATCTAATCGGGTCTCTGTTTGCCTTATCCTAGAAGTTCAATAGTGCATTTTCTCGTCATTTCATGCGCTTTGAGATGCCGCTTATCCCAATAGGCTATCTGAAATAGGAGCGACGTAAATTGAACAAATGTAATAGAATTTCGCTGAAATCTTATATTAACCAAAATATAAAATGATCTAATCGGGTCTCTGATTGCCGTATCATAGAAGTTTAATAGTGCATTTTACTCGCCATTCGACGCGCTTTAAGATGCTGCCTAGCCCAGTACGTTATCTGAAATAGGAGCGATGTAAATTGAACAAATGTTGTAGAATTTTGCTGAATTCTTAAATTAACCATAATATAAAATGATCTAATCGGGACTCTGTTTGCCCTACCCTAGAAGTTTAATAGTGCATTTTACTCGCCATTTCATGCGGTTTGAGATGCCGCTTAGCCCAATACGCTATCTGAAATAGGAGCGACGTAAATTGAACAAATGTGATAGAATTTCGCTGAATTCTTATATTAACCAAAATATAAAATGATCTAATCGGGTCTCTGATTGCCGTATCATCGAAGTTTAATAGTGCATTTTACTCGCCATTTCATGCGCTTTGAGATGCAGCTTAGCCCAACAAGCTATCTGAAATAGGAGCGACGTAACTTGAACAAATGTGATAGAATTTTGCTGAATTCTTAAATTAACCATAATACAAAATGATCTAATCGGGTCTCTGTTTGACCTACCCTAGAAGTTTAATAGTGAATTTTACTCGCCATTTCATGCGCTTTGAGATGCCGCTTAGCCCAACAAGCTATCTGAAAGAGGAGCGACGTAAGTTGAACAAATGTGATAGAATTTTGCTGAATTCTTAAATTAACCATAATATAAAATGATCTAATCGGGTCTCTGTTCGACCTACCATAGAAGTTTAATAGTGCATTTTACTCGCCATTTCATGCGCTTTGAGATGCCGCTTAGGCCAATACGCTATCTGAAATAGGAGCGACGTAAATTGAACAAATGTGATAGAATTTTGCTGAATTCTTAAATTAACCATAATATAAAATGATCTAATCGGGTCTCTGTTTGCCCTACCTTAGAAGTTTAATAGTGCACTTTACTCGCCATTTCATGCGCTTTGAGATGCCGCTTAGCCCAATGCGCAATCTGAACTAGAAGCGACGTAAATTGAACAAATATGATAGAATTTCGCTGAATTCTTATATTAACCTTAATGTAAAATCATCTAATCGGGTCTCTGTTCGCCCTACCCTAGAAGTTTAATAGTGCATTTCCCTCGCCATTCCACGCGCTTTGAGATGCCGCCTAGCCCAATACGCTATCTGAAATACGAGCGACGTAAATTGAACAAATGTGATAGAATTTCGCTGAATTCGTAAATTAACCATAATATAAAATGATCTAATCGGGTCTCTGTTTGCCCTACCCCAGAAATTTAATAGTGCATTTTACTCGCCATTTCATGCGCTCTGAAGTGCCGCTTAGCCCAATGCGCTGTCTGAAATAGGAGCGACGTAAATTTAACAAATGTGATAGAACTTCGCTGAATACTTATATTAACCTTAATGTAAAATGAACTAATCGGGTCTCTGTTCGCCCTACCCTAGAAGTTTAATAGTGCATTTCACTCGCCATTTCATGCGCTTTGAGATGCCGCTTAGCCCAATACGCAATCTGAACTAGAAGCGACGTAAATTGAACAAATATGATAGAATTTCGCTGAATTCTTAAATTAATCATAATATAAAATGATCTAATCGGGTCTCTGTTTGACCTACCATAGAAGTTTAATAGTGCATTTTACTCGCCATTTCATGCGCTTTGAGATGCAGCTTAGCCCAACAAGCTATCTGAAATAGGAGCGACGTAACTTGAACAAATGTGATAGAATTTTGCTGAATTCTTAAATTAACCATAATATAAAATGATCTAATCGGGTCTCTGTTTGACCTACCATAGAAGTTTAATAGTGCATTTTACTGGCCATTTCATGCGCTTTGAGATGCCGCTTAGGCCAATACGCTATCTGAAATAGGCGCGACGTAAATTGAACAAATGTGATAGAATTTTGCTGAATTCTTAAATGAACCATAATATAAAATTATCTAATCGGGTCTCTGTTTGACCTACCCTAGAAGTTTAATAGTGCATTTTACTCGCCATTTCATGCGCCTTGAGATGCCGCTTAGGCCAATACGCTATCTGAAATAGGAGCGACGTAAATTGAACAAATGTGATAGAATTTTGCTGAATTCTTAAATTAACCATAATATAAAATGATCTAATCGGGTCTCTGTTTGCCCTACCCTAGAAGTTTAATAGTGCATTTTACTCGCCATTTCATGCGCTTTGAGATGCCGCTTAGCCCAATACGCAATCTGTACTAGAAGCGACGTAAATTGAACAAATATGATAGAATTTCGCTGAATTCTTATATTAACCTTAATGTAAAATCATCTAATCGGGTCTCTGTTCGCCCTACCCTAGAAGTTTAATAGTGCATTTCACTCGTCATTTCATGCGCTTTGAGATGCCGCCTAGCCCAATACGCTATCTGAAATAGCAGCGACGTAAATTGAACAAACGTGATAGAATTTCGCTGAATTCTTATATTAACCAAAATATAAAATGATCTAATCGGGTCTCTGATTGCCGTATCATAGAAGTTTAATAGTGCATTTTACTCGCCATTCAACGCGCTTTATGATGACGCCTAGCCCAGTTTGCTACTTGAAATAGGAGCGACGTAACTTGAACAAATGTGATAGAATTTTGCTGAATTCTTAAATTAACCATAATATAAAATGATCTAATCGGGTCTCTGTTTGCCTTATCCTAGACGTTTAATAGTGCATTTTACTCCGCATTTCATGCGCTTTGAGATGCCGCCTAGCCCAATACGCTATCTGAAATACGAGCGACGTAAATTGAACAAATGTGATAGAATTTCGCTGAATTCGTAAATTAACCATAATATAAAATGATCTCATCGGGTCTCTGTTTGCCCTACCCTAGAAGTTTAATAGTGCATTTTACTCGCCATTGCATGCGCTTTGAGATGCCGCTTAGCCCAATACGCTATCTGAAATAGGAGCGACGTAAATTGAACAAATGTGATAGAATTTCGCTGAATTCTTATAGTAACCAAAATATAAAATGATCTAATCGGGTCTCTGATTGCCGTATCATAGAAGTTTAATAGTGCATTTTACTCGCCATTCCACGAGCTTTAAGATGCCGCCTAGACCAGTATGCTACTTGAAATAGGAGCGACGTAACTTGACCAAATGTGATAGAATTTTGCTGAATTCTTAAATTAACCATAATATAAAATGATCTAATCGGGTCTCTGTTTGACCTACCCTAGAAGTTTAATAGTGCATTTTCCTCGCCATTCCACGCGCTTTGAGATGCCGCTTAGCCCAATACGCTATCTGAAATAGGAGCGACGTAAATTGAACAAATGTGATAGAATTTTGCTGAATTCTTAAATTAACCATAATATAAAATGATCCAATCGGGTCTCTGTTTGCCCTACCCTAGAAGTTTAATCGTGCATTCCACTCGTCATTTCATGCGCTTTGAGATGCCGCTTATCCCAATACGCTATCTGAAATAGGAGCGACGTAAATTGAACAAATGTAATAGAATTTCGCTGAAATCTTATATTAACCAAAATATAAAATGATCTAATCGGGTCTCTGATTGCCGTATCATAGAAGTTTAATAGTGCATTTTACTCGCCATTCCACGCGCTTTAAGATGCCGCCTAGCCCAGTATGCTACTTGAAATAGGAGCGACGTAACTTGAACAAATGTGATAGAATTTTGCTGAATTCCTAAATTAACCATAATATAAAATGATCTAATCGGGTCTCTGTTTGACCTACCCTAGAAGTTTAATAGTGCACTTTACTCGCCATTTCATGCGCTTTGAGATGCCGCTTAGGCCAATACGCTATCTGAAATAGGAGCGACGTAAATTGAACAAATGTGATAGAACTTCCCTGAATTCTTATATTAACCTTAATGTAAAATCATCTAATCGGGTCTCTGTTCGCCCTACCCTAGAAGTTTAATAGTGCATTTCACACGTCATTTCATGCGCTTTGAGATGCCGCCTAGCCCAATACGCTATCTGAAATAGGAGCGACGTAAATTGAACAAATGTGATGGAATTTCGCTGAATTCTTATATTAACCAAAATATAAAATGATCTAATCGGGTCTCTGTTTGCCTTATCCTAGAAGTTTAATAGTGCATTGTACTCGTCATTTCATGCGCTTTGAGATGCCGCTTAGCCCAATACGCTATCTGAAATAGGAGCGACGTAAATTGAACAAATGTGATAGAATTTCGCTGAATTCTTATATTAACCAAAATATAAAAAGATCTAATCGGGTCTCTCATTGCCCTATCATAGAAGTTTAATAGTGCATTTTACTCGCCATTTCATGCGCTTTGAGATGCCGCTTAGCCCAATACGCTATCTGAAATAGGAGCGACGTAACTTGAACAAATGTGATGGAATTTCGCTGAATTCTTGTATTAACCAAAATATAAAATGATCTAATCGGGTCTCTGTTTGCCCTACCCTAGAAGTTTAATAGTGCGTTTCACTCGCCATTTCATGCGCTTTGAGATGCCGGTTAGCCGAATACGCTATCTGAAATAGGAGCGACGTAAATTGCACAAATGTGATATAATTTCGCTGAATTCTTGAATTAACCATATTATAAAATGATCTAATCGGGTCTCTGTTTGCCCTACCCTAGAAGTTTAATAGTGCATTTTACCCGCCATTTCTTGCACTTTGAGATGCCGCCTAGCCCAGTACGCTATATGAAATAGGAACGACGTAAATTGAACAAATGTGATAGAATTTTGCAGAATTCTTAAATTAACCGTACTATAAAATGATCTAATCGGGCCTCTCTTTGCCTTACCCTAGAAGTTTAATAGTGCAGTTCACTCGTCATTTCATGCGCTTTGAGATGCCGCTTAGCCCAATACGCTACCTGAAATAGGAGCGACGTAAATTGAACAAATGTGATAGGATTTAGTTGAATTCTTATATTAACCGTAATGCAAAATGATCTAATCGGGTATCTGTTCGCAATACCCTGGAAGTTTAATAGTGCATTTCACTCGTCATTTCATGCGCTTTGAGATGCCGCTTAGCCTAATACGCCATCTGAAATAGGAGCGACGTAAATTGAACAAATGTGATAGAATTTTGCTGTATTCTTAAATTAACCATAATATAAAATGATCTAACCGGGTCTCTGTTTGCCCTACCCATGAAGTGTAATAGTGCATTTTACTCGCCATTTCATGCGCTTTGAGATGCCGCTTAGCCCAATATGCTATCCGAAATAGGAGCGACGTAAATTGAACAAATGTGATAGAATTTCCCAGAATTCTTATATTAACCATAATATAAAATGATCTACTCGGGTCTCTGTTTGCCCTACCCTAGAAGTTTAAGAGTGCATTTTACTCGCCATTTCATAGGCTTTGAGGTGCCGCTTAGCCCAACACGCTAACTGAAATAGGAGCGACGTAAATTGAGCAAATGTGATAGGATCTCGCTGAATTCTTATATTAACCTTAATGTTAAATGATCTAATCGGGTGTCTGATTGCCGTATCATAGAAGTT
>CAKAJE020001050.1:1183137-1233160 GCA_916610135.2 Macropis europaea | reverse complement strand
TATTGGGCTAGGCGGCATCTCAAAGCGCATGAAATGGCGAGTGAAATGCACTATTAAACTTCTAGGGTAGGGCGAACAAAGACCCGATTAGATCATTTTATATTATGGTTAATTTAAGAATTCAGCGAAATTCTATCACATTTGTTCAATTTACGTCGCTCCTATTTCAGATAGCGTATTGGGCTAGGCGGCATCTCAAAGCGCATGAAATGGCGAGTAAAATGCACTGTTAAACTTCTAGGGTAGGGCAAACAGAGACCCGATTAGATCATTTTATATTATGGTTAATTTAAGAATTCAGCGAAATTCTATCACATTTGTTCAACATACGTCGCTCCTATTTCAGATAGCGTACTGGGCTAGGCGGCATCTTAAAGCGCGTGGAATGGCGAGTAAAATGCACTATTAAACTTCTATGATAGGGCAATCAGAGACCCGATTAGATCATTTTATATTTTGGTTAATGTAAGAATTCAGCGAAATTCTATCACATTTGTTCAATTTGCGTTGCTCCTATTTCAGATAGCTTATTGGGCTAAGCGGCACCTCAAAGCGCATGAAATGGTGAGTGAAATGCACTATTAATCTTCTAGGGTAGGGCAATCAGAGATCCCATTAGATCATTTTATATTATGGTTAATTTAAGAATTCAGCGAAATTCTATCACATTTGTTCAATTTACGTCGCTCCTATTTCAGATAGCTAATTGGGCTAAGCGGCATCTCAAAGCGCATGAAATGACGAGTGAAATGCACTATTAAACTTCTAGGGTAGGGCAAACAGAGACCAGATTAGATCATTTTACATTAAGGTTAATATAAGAATTCAGCGTAATTCTGTCACATTTGCTCAACTTACGTAGCTCCTATTTCAGATAGCGTACTGTGCTAGGCGGCATCTTAAAGCCCGTAGAATGGCGAGTAAAATGCACTATTAAACTTCTATGATAGGGCAATCAGAGACCCGATTAGATCATTTTGTATTTTGGTTAATATAAGAATTCAGCGAAATTCTATCACATTTGTTCAATTTACGTCGCTCCTATTTCAGATAGCGTATTGGGCTAAGCGGCATCTCAAAGCGCATGAAATGAGGAGTAAAATGCACTATTAAAGTTCGAGGGTAGGGCAAACAGAAACCCGACTAGATCATTATATATTATGGTTAATTTATGAATTCAGCGAAATACTATCACATTCGTTCAATTTACGTCGCTCCTATTTCAGATAGCGTATTGGTAAAAGCGGCATCTCAAAGCGCATGAAATGGCGAGTAAAATGCACTATTAAACTTCTAGGGTAGGACAAGCAGTGACCCGATTAGGTCATTTTATATTGTGGTTAATTTAAGAATTCAGCGAAATTCTATCACATTTGTTCAACTTACGTCGCTCCTATTTCAGATAGCGTACTGGGCTAGGCGGCATCTTAAAGCGCGTGGAATGGCGAGTAAAGTGCACCACTAAACTTCTATGATAGGGCAATCAGAGACCCGATTAGATCATTTTATATTTTGTTTAATATAAGATTTCAGGGAAATTCCATCGCATTTGTTCAATTTACGTCGCTCCTATTTCAGATAGCGTATTGGGCTAAGCGGCATCTCAAGGCGCATGAAATGGAGAATAAAATGCACTATTAAACTTCTAGGCTAGGGAGAACAGAGACCCGATTAGATCATTTTACATTATGGTTCATAAAAGAATTCAGCGAAATTCTATCACATTTTTTCAACTTAAGTCGCTCCTATTTCAGATAGCGTATTGGGCTAAGCGGCAGCTCAAAGCGTATGAAATGGCGAGTAAAATGGAATATTAAGCTTCTAGGGTAGGGCAAACAGATACCCGATTAGATCATTTTATATTATGGTTAATTTAAGAATTCAGCAAAATTCTATCAGATTTGTTCAATTTACGTCGCTCCTATTTCAGATAGCGTATTGGGCTAAGCGGCATCTCAAAGCGCATGAAATGGCGAGTAAAATGCACTATTAAACTTCTAGGGTAGGGCAAGCAAAGACCCGATTACATCATCTAATATTATGGTTAATTTAAGAATTCAGCAAAATTCTATCACATTTGTTCAATTTACGTCGCTCCTATTTCAGATAGCGTATTGGGCTAAGCGGCATCTCAAAGCGCATGAAATGGCGAGTGAAATGCACTATTAGACTTCTATGGTAGGGCGAACAGAGAGCCGATTAGATCATTTTACATTAAGGTTAATATAAGTATTCAGGGAAATTCTATCACATTTGATCAATTTACGTCGCTCCTATTCCAGATAGCGTATTAGGCTATGCGGCATCTCAAAGCACATGAAATGGCGAGTAAAATGCACTATTAAACTTCTAGGGTAGGTCAAACAGAGACCCGATTAGATCATTTTATATTATGGTTAATTTAAGAATTCAGTGAAATTCTATCACGTTTGTTCAATTTACGTCGCTCCTATTTCAGATAGCGTATTGGGCTAAGCGGCATCTCAAAGCGCGCGGAATGGCGAGTAAATTGCACAATTAAACTTCTATGCTAGGGCAATCAGAGACCCGATTAGATCATTTTATATTTTGGTTAATATAAGAATTCAGCGAAATTCTATCACATTCGTTCAATTTATATCCCTCCTATTTCAGATAGCGTATTGGGCTAGGCGGCATCTTAAAGCGCGTGGAAGGGCGAGTAAAATGCACTATTAAACTTCTAGGCTAGGGCGAACAGAGACCCGATTAGATCATTTTACATTATGGTTAATAAAAGAATTCAGCGAAATTCTATCACATTTGTTCAACTTACGTCGCTCCTATTTCAGATAGCGTATTGGGCTAAGCGGCATCTCAAAGAGCATGCAATGGCGAGTAAAATGCACTATTAAACTCCTTGGGTAGGGCAAACAGAGACCCGATTAGATCATTTTATATTATGGTTAATTTAAGAATTCAGCAAAATTCTATCACATTTGTTCAATTTACGTCGCTCCTATTTCTGATAGCGTACTGGGCTAGGCGGCATCTTAAAGCGCGTGGAATGGCGAGTAAAATGCACTATTAAACTTCTAGGGTAGGGCAAACAGAGACCCGATTAGATCATTTTATATTATAGTTAATTTCAGAATTCAGCGAAATTCTATCACATTTGTTCAATTTGCGTCGCTCCTATTTCAGATAGCGTATTGGGCTAAGCGGCATCTCAAAGCGCATGAAATGGCGAGTAAAATGCACTATTATACTTCTGGGATAGGGCGAACAGACACCCGATTAGATCATTTTACATTATGGTTAATAAAAGAATTCAGCGAAATTCTATCACATTTGTTCAACTTACGTCGCTCCTATTTCAGATAGCGTATTGGGCTAAGCGGCATCTCAAAGCGCATGAAATGGCGAGTAAAATGCACTATTAAACTTCTAGGGTAGGGCAAACAGAGACCCGATTAGATCATTTTATATTATGGATAATTTAAGAATTCAGCAAAATTCTATCACATTTGTTCAAATTACGTCGCTCCTATTTCTGATAGCGTACTGGGCTAGACGGCATCTTAAAGCGCGTGGAAGGGCGAGTAAAATGCACTATGAATCTTCTATGATAGGGCAATAAGAGACCCGATTAGATCATTTTATATTTTGGTTAATATGAGGATTCAGCGAAATTCTATCACATTTGTTCAATTTACGTCGCTCCTATTTCAGATAGCGTACTGGGCTAGGCGTTAGCATAAAGCGCGTGGAATGGCGAGTAAAATGCACTATTAAACTTCTATGATAGGGCAATCAGAGACCCGATTAGATCATTTTATATTTTGGTTAATATAAGAATTCAGCGAAATTCTATCACATTTGTTCAATTTACGTCGCTCCTATTTCTGATAGCGTACTGGGCTAGGCGGCATCTTAAAGCGCGTGGAATGTCGAGTAAAATGCACTATGAAACTTCTAGGGTAGGGCAAACAGAGACCCGATTAGATCATTTTATATTATGGTTAATATAAGAATTCAGCGAAATACTATCACATTCGTTCAATTTATTTCGCTCCTGTTTCAGATAGCGTAGTGGGCTAAGTGGCATCTCGAAGCGCATAAAATGACGAGTGAAGTGCACTATTAAACTTCTAGGGTAAAGCAAAGAGAGACCCGATTAGATAATTTTACATTACGGTTAATATAAGAATTCAGCGTAATTCTATCACATTTGTTCAATTTACGTCGCTCCTATTTCAGATAGCGTATTGGGCTAAGCGGCATCTCAAAGCGCATGAAATGGCGAGTGCAATGCACTATTAGATATCTATGGTAGGGCGTACAGAGACCCGATTAGATCACTTTATATTGTGGTTAATTTAAGAATTCAGCGAAATTCTATCACATTTGTTCAACTTACGTCGCTCCTATTTCAGATAGCGTACTGGGCTAGGCGGCATCTTAAAGCGCGTGGAATGGCGAGTAAAGTGCACCACTAAACTTCTATGATAGGGCAATCAGAGACCCGATTAGATCATTTTATATTTTGTTTAATATAAGATTTCAGGGAAATTCCATCGCATTTGTTCAATTTACGTCGCTCCTATTTCAGATAGCGTATTGGGCAAAGCGGCACCTCAAAGCGTATGAAATGGCGAATAAAATGCACTATTAAAGTTCTAGGGTAGGGCAAACAGAGACCCGATTAGATCATTTTATATTATGGTTAATTTAAGAATTGAACGAAATTCTATCACATTCGTTCAATTTACGTCGCTCCTATTTCAGATAGCGTATTGGGCAAAGCGGCATCTCAAAGCGCATGAAATGACGAGTAAAATGCACTGTTAAACTTCTAGGGTAGGGCAAGCAGAGACTTGATTAGATCATTTTATATTATGGTTAATTTAAGAATTCAGCAAAATTCTATCACATTCGTTCAATTTAGGTCGCTCCTATTTCAGATAGCGTATTGGGCTAAGCGGCATCTCAAAGCGCATGAAATGGCGAGTGAAATCCACTATAAGACTTCTATGGTAGGGCGAAGAGAGACCCGATTAGATCATTTCACATTGAGGTTAATATAAGAATTCACAGAAATTCTATCACATTTGTTCAATTTACGTCGCTCCTATTTCAGATAGCGTATTGGGCTATGCGGCATCTCAAAGCGCATGAAATGGCGAGTAAAATGCACTGTTAAACTTCTAGGGTAGGGCAAGCAGAGACCCGATTAGATCATTTTATGTTATGGTTAATTTAAGAATTCAGCAAAATTCTATCACATTCGTTCAATTTAGGTCGCTCCTATTTCAGATAGCGTACTGGGCTAGGCGGCATCTTAAAGCGCGTGGAATGCCGAGTAAAATCCACTATTAACCTTCCAGGCTAGGGCGAACAGAGACCAGATTAGATCATTTTACATTCTGGTTAATAAAATAATTCAGCGAAATTCTATCACATTTGTTCAAATTTCGTCGCTCCTATTTCAGGTAGCGTATTAGGCTAAGCGGCATCTCAAAGCGCATGAAATGGCGAGTAAAATGCACTATTAAACTACTAGGGTAGGGCAAACAGAGACCCGATTAGATCATTTTATATTTTGGTTAATATAAGTATTCAGCGAAATTGTATCACATTTGTTCAATTTACGTCGCTCATATTTCAGATAGCGTATTGGGCTAAGCGGCATCTCAAAGCGCATGAAATGGCGAGTAAAATGCAGTATTAAACTTCTAGGGTAGGGCAATCAGTGACCCGATTAGATCAATTTATATTATAGTTAACTTAAGAATTCAGCGAAATTCTATCACATTTGTTCAATTTACGTCGCTCCTATTTCAGATAGCGTATTGGGCTAAGCGGCATCTCAAAGCGCATGAAATGGCGAGCAAAATGCACTATTAAACTTCTAGGGTAGGGCAAACAGAGACCCGATTAGATCATTTTATACTATGGTTAATTTAAGAATTCACCAAAATTCTATCACATTTTTTCAACTTACGTCGCTCCTATTTCAGATAGCGTATTGGGATAAGCGGCATCTCAAAGCGCATGAAATGGCGAGTGAAATGCACTATTAAACTTCTATGATAGGGCAATCAGAGACCCGATTAGATCATTTTATGTTTTGGTTAATATAAGAATTCAGCGAAATTCTATCACATTTGTTCAATTTACGTCGCTCCTATTTCAGATAGCGTATTGGGGTAAGCTGCATCTCAAAGCGCAAGACATGGCGAGTAAAATGCACTACTAAACTTCTAGGGTAGGCAAACAGAGACCCGATTAGATCATTTTATATTGCGGTTAATATAAGAATTCAGGGTAACTCTGTCACATTTGTTCAACTTACGTAGCTCCTATTTCAGATAGCGTCCTGGGCTAGGCGGCATCTTAAAGCGCGTGGAATGGCGAGTAAAATGCACTATTAAACTTCTAGGATAAGGCAAACAGAGACCCGATTAGATCATTTTATATTACGGTTAATATAAGAATTCAGCGTAATTCTGTCACATTTGTTCAACATACGTAGCTCCTATTTCAGATAGCGTACTGGGCTAGGCGGCAACTTAAAGCGCGTGGAATGTCGAGTAAAATACACTATCAAACTTCTATGATAGGACAATCAGAGACCCGATAAGATCATTTTATATTTTGGTTAATATAAGGATTCAGCGAAATTCTATCACATTTGTTCAATTTACGTCGCTCCTATTTCAGATAGCGTATTGGGCTAAGCGGCATCTCAAAGCGCATGAAATGGCGAGTAAAATGCACAATTAAACTTCTAGGGTAGGGCAATCAGAGACCCGACTAGATCATTTTATATTATGGTTAATTTAAGAATTCAGCAAAATTCTATCACATTTGTTCAGTTCACGTCGCTCCTATTTCTGATAGCGTACTGGGCTAGGCGGCATCCTAATGCGCCTGGAATGGCGAGTAAAATGCACTATTAAACTTCTATGATAGGGCAATCAGAGACCCGATTAGATCATTTTATATTTTGGTTAATATAAGAATTCAGCGAAATTCTATCACATTTGTTCAATTTACGTCGCTCCTATTTCAGATAGCGTATTGGGCTAAGCGGCATCTCAAAGCGCATGAAATGGCGAGTAAAATGCACTAGTAAACTTCTAGGGTAGGGCAATCAGAGACCCGATTAGATCATTTTATATTATGGTTAATTTAAGAATTCAGCAAAATTCTATCACATTAGTTCAATTTACGTCGTTCCTATTTCAGATAGCGTACTGGGCTACGCGGCATCTTAAAGCGCGTGGAATGGCGAGTAAAATTCACTATTAAACTTCTATGATAGGGCAATCAGAGACCCGATTAGATCATTTTATATTTTGGTTAATATAAGAATTCAGCGAAATTCTATCACATTTGTTCAATTTACGTCGCTCCTATTTCAGATAGCTTATTGGGCTAAGCGGCATCGCAAAGCGCATGAAATGACGAGTGAAATGCACTATTAAACTTCTAGGGTAGGGCAAACAGAGACCCGATTAGATCATTTTATATTTTGGTTAATATAAGAATTCAGCGAAATTCTATCACATTTGTTCAATTTACGTCGCTCCTATTTCAGATAGCGTATTGGGCTTAGCGGCATCTCAAAGCGCATAAAATGACGAATAAAATGCACAATTAAGCTTCTACGCTAGCGCGAACAGAGACCCGATTAGATCATTTTACGTTATGGTTAATAAAAGAATTCAGCGAAATTCTATCACATTTGTTCAACATACGTCGCTCCTATTTCAGATAGCGTACTGGGCTAGGCGGCATCTTAAAGCGCGTGGAATGGCGGGTAAAATGCACTATTAAACTTCTATGATAGGGCAATCAGAGACCCGATTAGATCATTTTATGTTTTGGTTAATATAAGAATTCAGCGAAATTCTATCACATTTGTTCAATTTACGTCGCTCCTATTTCAGATAGCGTATTGGGGTAAGCTGCATCTCAAAGCGCAAGACATGGCGAGTAAAATGCACTACTAAACTTCTAGGGTAGGCAAACAGAGACCCGATTAGATCATTTTATATTGCGGTTAATATAAGAATTCAGGGTAACTCTGTCACATTTGTTCAACTTACGTAGCTCCTATTTCAGATAGCGTCCTGGGCTAGGCGGCATCTTAAAGCGCGTGGAATGGCGAGTAAAATGCACTATTAAACTTCTAGGATAAGGCAAACAGAGACCCGATTAGATCATTTTATATTACGGTTAATATAAGAATCCAGCGTAATTCTGTCACATTTGTTCAACATACGTAGCTCCTATTTCAGATAGCGTACTGGGCTAGGCGGCAACTTAAAGCGCGTGGAATGTCGAGTAAAATACACTATCAAACTTCTATGTTAAGGCAATCAGAGACCCGATTAGATCATTTTATATTCTGGTTAATATAAGAATTCAGCGAAATTCTATCACATTTGTTCAATTTACGTCGCTCCTATTTCAGATAGCGTATTGGGCTAAGCGGCATCTCAAAGCGCATGAAATGGCGAGTAAAATGCACTATTAAACTTCTAGGGTAGGGCAATCAGAGACCCGACTAGATCATTTTATATTATGGTTAATTTAAGAATTCAGCAAAATTCTATCACATTTGTTCAGTTTACGTCGCTCCTATTTCAGATAGCGTACTGGGCTAGGCGGCATCTTAAAGCGCATGGAATGGCGAGTAAAATGCACTATTAAACTTCTAGGGTAGGGCAAACAGAGACCCGATTAGATCATTTTATATTATGGTTAATTTAAGAATTCAGCAAAATTCTACCACATTTGTTCAATTTACGTCGTTCCTATTTCAGATAGCGTCCTGGGCTAAGCGGCATCTAATAGCGCATGAAATGGCGAGAATAATGCACTATTAAACTTCTAGGATAAGGCAAACAGAGACCCGATTAGATCATTTTATGTTACGGTTAATATAAGAATTCAGCGTAATTCTATCACATTTGTTCAAGTTACGTCGCTCCTATTTCTGATAGCGTACTGGGCTAGGCGGCATCTTAAAGCGCGTGGAATGGCGAGTAAAATGCACTACTAATCTTCTATGATAGGGCAATCAGGCACTCGATTAGATCATTTTATATTTTGTTTAATATAAGATTTCAGGGAAATTCTATCTCATTTGTTCAATTTACGTCGCTCCTATTTCAGATAGCGTACTGGGCTAGGTGGCATCTTAAAGAGCGTGGAATGGCGAGTAAAATGCACTACTAAACTACTATGATAGGGCAATCAGAGACCCGATTAGGTCATTTTATATTTTGGTTAATATAAGAATTCAGCGAAATTCTATCACATTTGTTCAATTTACGTCGCTCCTATTACAGATAGGTTATTGTGCTTAGCGGCATCTCAAAGCGCATGAAGTGACGAGTGAAATGCACTATTAAACTTCTAGGGTTGGTCGAAGAAAGACCCGATTAGATCATTTTACATTAAGGTTAATATAAGAATTCAGGGAAATTCTATCACATTTGTTCAATTTACGTCGCTCCTATTTCAGATAGCGTATTGGGCTAAGTGGCATCTCAAAGCGCATGAAATGGCGAGTAAAATGCACTATTAAACTTCTATGATAGGGCAATCAGAGACCCGATTAGATCATTTTATATTTTGTTTAATAAAAGAATTCAGCGAAATTCTATCACATTTGTTCAACTTACGTCGCTGATATTTCAGATAGCGTATTGGGCTATGCGGCATCGCAAAGCGCAAGAAATGGCGAGTAAAATGCACTCTTAAACTTCTATGATAGGGCAATCAGAGACCCGATTAGATCATTTTACATTTTGTTTAATATAAGATTTCAGGGACATTCTATCACATTTGTTTAATTTACGTCGCTGCTATTTCAGATAGCGTATTGGGCTAAGCGGCATCTCAAAGCGCCTGAAATGGCGAATAAAATGCACTATTAAACTTCTAGGCGAGGGCGAACAGAGACCCGATTAGATCATTTTACATTTTGGTTAATAAAAGAATTCAGCGAAATTCTATCACATTTGCTCAATTTACGTCGCTCCTATTACAGATAGCTTATTGTGCTTAGCGGCATCTCAAAGCGCATGAAGTGACGAGTGAAATGCACTATTAAGCTTCTAGGATAGGGCAAACAGAGACCCGATTAGATCATTTTATATTATGGTTAATTTAAGAATTCAGCAAAATGCTATCACATTTGTTCAAGTTACGTCGCTCCTATTTCAGATAACGTACTGGGCTAGGCGGCATCTTAAAGCGCGTGGAATGGCGAGTAAAATGCACTACTAAACTTCTATGATAGGGCAATCAGGCACTCGATTAGATCATTTTATATTTTGTTTAATATAAGATTTCAGGGAAATTCTATCTCATTTGTTCAATTTACATCGCTCCTATTTCAGTTAGCGTATTCGGCTAAGCGGCATCTCAAAGAGCATGAAATGGCGAATAAAATGCACTAGTAAACTTCCAGGCTACGGCGAACAGAGACCCGATTAGATCATTTTACATTATGGTTAATAAAAGAATTCAGCGAAATTCTATCACATTTGTTCCTCTTACGTCGCGCGTATTTCAGATAGCGTATTGGGCTACGCGGCATCTCAAAGCGCATGAAATGGCGAGTAAAATGCACTATTAAACTTCTAGGGTAGGGCAAACAGAGTCCCGATAAGATCATTTTATATTATGGTTAAGTTAAGAATTCGGCGAAATTCTATCACATTTGTTCAATTTACGTCGTTCCTATTTCAGATAGCGTATTGGGCTATGCGGCATCTCAAAGCGCATGAAATGACGAGTAAAATGCACTGTTATACTTCTAGGGTAGGGCAAACAGAGACCCGATTAGATCATTTTATATTACGGTTAATATAAGAATTCAGCGTAATTCTATCACATTTGTTCAACTTACGTCGCTCCTATTTCAGATAGCGTACTGGGCTAGGCGGTATCTCAAAGCGCGTGGAAGGGCGAGTAAAATGCACTACTAAACTTCTACGATAGGGCAATCAGAGACCCGATTAGATCATTTTATATTTTGGTTAATATAAGAATTCAGCGAAATTCTCTCACATTTGTTCAATTTACGTCGCTGATATTTCAGATAGCGTATTGGACTAAGCGGCATCTCAAAGCGCAAGAAAAGTCGAGTAAAATGCACTATTAAACTTCTAGGGTAGTGCAAACAGAGACCCGATAAGATCATTTTATATTATGGTTAATTTAAGAATTCAGCGAAATTCTCTCAGATTTGTTCAATTTACGTCGCTGATATTTCAGATAGCGTATTTGGCTAAGCGGCATCTCAAAGCGCGAGAAATGGCGAGTAAAATGCACTATTAAACTTCTAGGGTAGGGCAAACAGAGACCCGATTAGATCATTTTATATTTTGGTTAATATAAGAATTCAGCGAAATTCTATCACATTTGTTCAATTTACGTCGCTCCTATTTCAGATAGCGTATTGGGCTAAGCGGCATCTCAAAGCGCATGAAATGACGAATAAAATGCACAATTAAGCTTCTACGCTAGGGCGAACAGAGACCCGATTAGATCATTTTACGTTATGGTTAATAAAAGAATTCAGCGAAATTCTATCACATTTGATCAATTTACATCGCTCCTATTTCAGATAGCGTATTGGGCTAAGCGGCATCTTAAAGCGCGTGAAATGACGAGTAAAATGCACTATTAAACTTGTAGGGTAGGGCAAACAGAGACCCCATTAGATCATTTTATATTATGGTTAATTTAAGAATTCAGCGAAATTCTATCACATCTGTTCAATTTACGTCGCTCCTATTTCAGATAGCGTATTGGGCTAAGCGGCATCTCAAAGCGCATGAAATGGCGAGTAAAATGCACTATTAAACTTCTAGGGTAGGGCAAACAGAGACCCGATTAGATCATTTTATATTATGGTTAATTTAAGAATTCAGCGAAATTTCATCACATTTGTTCAATTTACGTCGCTCCTATTGCAGATAGCGTATTGGGCTAAGCGGCATCTTAAAGCGCGTGGAATGGCGAGTAAAATTCACTATTAAACTTCTATGATAGGGCAATCAGAGACCTGATTAGATCATTTTATATTTTGGTTAATATAAGAATTCAGCGTAACTCTGACACATTTGTTCAAGTTACGTCGCTCCTATTTCAGATAGCGTACTGGGCTATGCGGCATCTTAAAGCGCGTGGAATGGCGAGTAAAATGCACTACTAAACTACTATGATAGGGTAATCAGAGACCCGATTAGGTCATTTTATATTTTGGTTAATATAAGAATTCAGCGAAATTCTATCACATTTGTTCAATTTACGTCGCTCCTATTACAGATAGGTTATTGTGCTTAGCGGCATCTCAAAGCGCATGAAGTGACGAGTGAAATGCACTATTAAACTTCTAGGGTTGGTAGAAGAAAGATCCGATTAGATCATTTTACATTAAGGTTAATATAAGAATTCAGGGAAATTCTATCACATCTGTTCAATTTACGTCGCTCCTATTTCAGATAGCGTATTGGGGTAAGCTGCATCTCAAAGCGCAAGACATGGCAGGTAAAATGCACTACTAAACTTCTAGGGTAGGCAAACAGAGACCCGATTAGATCATTTTATATTGCGGTTAATATAAGAATTCAGCGTAACTCTGTCACATTTGTTCAACTTACGTAGCTCCTATTTCAGATAGCGTCCTGGGCTAGGCGGCATCTTAAAGCGCGTGGAATGGCGAGTAAAATGCACTATTAAACTTCTAGGATAAGGCAAACAGAGACCCGATTAGATCATTTTATATTACGGTTAATATAAGAATTCAGCGTAATTCTGTCACATTTCTTCAACATACGTAGCTCCTATTTCAGATAGCGCACTGGGCTAGGCGGCAACTTAAAGCGCGTGGAATGTCGAGTAAAATACACTATCAAACTTCTATGATAGGGCAATCAGAGACCCGATTAGATCATTTTATATTTTGGTTAATATAAGAATTCAGCGAAATTCTATCACATTTGTTCAATTTACGTCGCTCCTATTTCAGATAGCGTATTGGGCTAAGCGGCATCTCAAAGCGCATGAAATGGCGAGTAAAATGCACTATTAAACTTCTAGGGTAGGGCAATCAGAGACCCGACTAGATCATTTTATATTATGGTTAATTTAAGAATTCAGCAAAATTCTATCACATTTGTTCAGTTTACGTCGCTCCTATTTCAGATAGCGTACTGGGCTAGGCGGCATCTTAAAGCGCATGGAATGGCGAGTAAAATGCACTATTAAACTTCTATGATAGGGCAATCAGAGACCCGATTAGATCATTTTATATTTTGGTTAATATAAGAATTCAGCGAAATTCTATCACATTCGTTCAATTTACGTCGCTCCTATGTCAGATAGCGTATTGGGCCAAGCGGCTTCTCAAAGCGCATTAAATGGCGAGTGAAATGCACTATTAATCTTCTAGGGTAGGGCAATCAAAGACCCCATTAGATCATTTTATATTATGGTTAATTTAAGAATTCATTGAAATTCTATCACATTTGTTCAACTTACGTAGCTCCTATTTCAGATAGCGTATTGGTCTAAGCGGCATCTCAAAGCGCATGAAATGGCGAGTAAAATGCACTATTAAACTTCTAGGATAAGGCAAACAGAGACCCGATTAGATCATTTTATATTGCGGTTAATATAAGAATTCAGCCAAATTCTATCACATTTGTTCAATTTACGTCGCTCCTATTTCAGATAGCGCATTGGGCTAAGCGGTACCTCAGAGCGCATGAAATGGCGAGTAAAATGCACTATTAAATTTCTAGGGTAGGGCAAACAGAGACCCGATTAGATCATTTTATATTGCGGTTAATATAAGAATTCAGCGAAATTCTATCACATTTGTTCAATTTACATCGCTCCTATTTCAGATAGCGTACTGGGATAGGCAGCATCTTAAAGCGCGTGGAATGGCCAGTAAAATGCACAATTAAACTTCAATGATAGGGCAATCAGAGACCCGATTAGATCATTTTATATTTTGGTTCATATAAGAATTCAGGCAAATTCTATCACATTTGTTCAATTTACTTGGCTCCTATTTCAGATAGCGTACTGGGCTAGGCGGCATCTTAAAGCGCGTGGAATGGCGAGTATAATGCACTATTAAACTTCTAGGGTATGGCGAACAGAGTCCCGATTAGATCATTTTATATTACGGTTAATTTAAGAATTCAGCAAAATTCTATCACATATGCTCAATTTACGTCGCTCCGATTTTAGATAGCGTACAGGGATAGGCGGCATCTTAAGGCGCGTGGAATGGCGAGTAAAATGCACTATTAAACTTCTATCATAGGGCTATCAGAGACCCGATCAGATCATTTTATATTTTGGTTAATATAAGAATTCAGCGAAATTCTATCACATTTGTTCAATTTACGTCGCTCCTATTTCAGATAGCTTATTGGGCTAAGCGGCATCGCAAAGCGCATGAAATGACGAGTGAAATGCACTATTAAACTTCTAGGGTAGGGCAAACAGAGACCCGATTAGATCATTTTATATTTTGGTTAATATAAGAATTCAGCGAAATTCTATCACATTTGTTCAATTTACGTCGCTCCTATTTCAGATAGCGTATTGGGCTTAGCGGCATCTCAAAGCGCATAAAATGACGAATAAAATGCACAATTAAGCTTCTACGCTAGCGCGAACAGAGACCCGATTAGATCATTTTACGTTATGGTTAATAAAAGAATTCAGCGAAATTCTATCACATTTGTTCAACATACGTCGCTCCTATTTCAGATAGCGTACTGGGCTAGGCGGCATCTTAAAGCGCGTGGAATGGCGGGTAAAATGCACTATTAAACTTCTATGATAGGGCAATCAGAGACCCGATTAGATCATTTTATGTTTTGGTTAATATAAGAATTCAGCGAAATTCTATCACATTTGTTCAATTTACGTCGCTCCTATTTCAGATAGCGTATTGGGGTAAGCTGCATCTCAAAGCGCAAGACATGGCGAGTAAAATGCACTACTAAACTTCTAGGGTAGGCAAACAGAGACCCGATTAGATCATTTTATATTGCGGTTAATATAAGAATTCAGGGTAACTCTGTCACATTTGTTCAACTTACGTAGCTCCTATTTCAGATAGCGTCCTGGGCTAGGCGGCATCTTAAAGCGCGTGGAATGGCGAGTAAAATGCACTATTAAACTTCTAGGATAAGGCAAACAGAGACCCGATTAGATCATTTTATATTACGGTTAATATAAGAATCCAGCGTAATTCTGTCACATTTGTTCAACATACGTAGCTCCTATTTCAGATAGCGTACTGGGCTAGGCGGCAACTTAAAGCGCGTGGAATGTCGAGTAAAATACACTATCAAACTTCTATGTTAGGGCAATCAGAGACCCGATTAGATCATTTTATATTCTGGTTAATATAAGAATTCAGCGAAATTCTATCACATTTGTTCAATTTACGTCGCTCCTATTTCAGATAGCGTATTGGGCTAAGCGGCATCTCAAAGCGCATGAAATGGCGAGTAAAATGCACTATTAAACTTCTAGGGTAGGGCAATCAGAGACCCGACTAGATCATTTTATATTATGGTTAATTTAAGAATTCAGCAAAATTCTATCACATTTGTTCAGTTTACGTCGCTCCTATTTCAGATAGCGTACTGGGCTAGGCGGCATCTTAAAGCGCATGGAATGGCGAGTAAAATGCACTATTAAACTTCTAGGGTAGGGCAAACAGAGACCCGATTAGATCATTTTATATTATGGTTAATTTAAGAATTCAGCAAAATTCTACCACATTTGTTCAATTTACGTCGTTCCTATTTCAGATAGCGTCCTGGTCTAAGCGGCATCTAATAGCGCATGAAATGGCGAGTATAATGCACTATTAAACTTCTAGGATAAGGCAAACAGAGACCCGATTAGATCATTTTATGTTACGGTTAATATAAGAATTCAGCGTAATTCTATCACATTTGTTCAAGTTACGTCGCTCCTATTTCTGATAGCGTACTGGGCTAGGCGGCATCTTAAAGCGCGTGGAATGGCGAGTAAAATGCACTACTAATCTTCTATGATAGGGCAATCAGGCACTCGATTAGATCATTTTATATTTTGTTTAATATAAGATTTCAGGGAAATTCTATCTCATTTGTTCAATTTACGTCGCTCCTATTTCAGATAGCGTACTGGGCTAGGTGGCATCTTAAAGCGCGTGGAATGGCGAGTAAAATGCACTACTAAACTACTATGATAGGGCAATCAGAGACCCGATTAGGTCATTTTATATTTTGGTTAATATAAGAATTCAGCGAAATTCTATCACATTTGTTCAATTTACGTCGCTCCTATTACAGATAGGTTATTGTGCTTAGCGGCATCTCAAAGCGCATGAAGTGACGAGTGAAATGCACTATTAAACTTCTAGGGTTGGTCGAAGAAAGACCCGATTAGATCATTTTACATTAAGGTTAATATAAGAATTCAGGGAAATTCTATCACATTTGTTCAATTTACGTCGCTCCTATTTCAGATAGCGTATTGGGCTAAGTGGCATCTCAAAGCGCATGAAATGGCGAGTAAAATGCACTATTAAACTTCTATGATAGGGCAATCAGAGACCCGATTAGATCATTTTATATTTTGTTTAATAAAAGAATTCAGCGAAATTCTATCACATTTGTTAAACTTACGTCGCTGATATTTCAGATAGCGTATTGGGCTATGCGGCATCGCAAAGCGCAAGAAATGGCGAGTAAAATGCACTCTTAAACTTCTATGATAGGGCAATCAGAGACCCGATTAGATCATTTTACATTTTGTTTAATATAAGATTTCAGGGACATTCTATCACATTTGTTTAATTTACGTCGCTGCTATTTCAGATAGCGTATTGGGCTAAGCGGCATCTCAAAGCGCCTGAAATGGCGAATAAAATGCACTATTAAACTTCTAGGCGAGGGCGAACAGAGACCCGATTAGATCATTTTACATTTTGGTTAATAAAAGAATTCAGCGAAATTCTATCACATTTGCTCAATTTACGTCGCTCCTATTACAGATAGCTTATTGTGCTTAGCGGCATCTCAAAGCGCATGAAGTGACGAGTGAAATGCACTATTAAGCTTCTAGGATAGGGCAAACAGAGACCCGATTAGATCATTTTATATTATGGTTAATTTAAGAATTCAGCAAAATGCTATCACATTTGTTCAAGTTACGTCGCTCCTATTTCAGATAACGTACTGGGCTAGGCGGCATCTTAAAGCGCGTGGAATGGCGAGTAAAATGCACTACTAAACTTCTATGATAGGGCAATCAGGCACTCGATTAGATCATTTTATATTTTGTTTAATATAAGATTTCAGGGAAATTCTATCTCATTTGTTCAATTTACATCGCTCCTATTTCAGTTAGCGTATTCGGCTAAGCGGCATCTCAAAGAGCATGAAATGGCGAATAAAATGCACTAGTAAACTTCCAGGCTAGGGCGAACAGAGACCCGATTAGATCATTTTACATTATGGTTAATAAAAGAATTCAGCGAAATTCTATCACATTTGTTCCTCTTACGTCGCTCGTATTTCAGATAGCGTATTGGGCTACGCGGCATCTCAAAGCGCATGAAATGGCGAGTAAAATGCACTATTAAACTTCTAGGGTAGGGCAAACAGAGTCCCGATAAGATCATTTTATATTATGGTTAAGTTAAGAATTCGGCGAAATTCTATCACATTTGTTCAATTTACGTCGTTCCTATTTCAGATAGCGTATTGGGCTATGCGGCATCTCAAAGCGCATGAAATGACGAGTAAAATGCACTGTTATACTTCTAGGGTAGGGCAAACAGAGACCCGATTAGATCATTTTATATTACGGTTAATATAAGAATTCAGCGTAATTCTATCACATTTGTTCAACTTACGTCGCTCCTATTTCAGATAGCGTACTGGGCTAGGCGGTATCTCAAAGCGCGTGGAAGGGCGAGTAAAATGCACTACTAAACTTCTATGATAGGGCAATCAGAGACCCGATTAGATCATTTTATATTTTGGTTAATATAAGAATTCAGCGAAATTCTCTCACATTTGTTCAATTTACGTCGCTGATATTTCAGATAGCGTATTGGACTAAGCGGCATCTCAAAGCGCAAGAAAAGTCGAGTAAAATGCACTATTAAACTTCTAGGGTAGTGCAAACAGAGACCCGATAAGATCATTTTATATTATGGTTAATTTAAGAATTCAGCGAAATTCTCTCAGATTTGTTCAATTTACGTCGCTGATATTTCAGATAGCGTATTTGGCTAAGCGGCATCTCAAAGCGCGAGAAATGGCGAGTAAAATGCACTATTAAACTTCTAGGGTAGGGCAAACAGAGACCCGATTAGATCATTTTATATTTTGGTTAATATAAGAATTCAGCGAAATTCTATCACATTTGTTCAATTTACGTCGCTCCTATTTCAGATAGCGTATTGGGCTAAGCGGCATCTCAAAGCGCATGAAATGACGAATAAAATGCACAATTAAGCTTCTACGCTAGGGCGAACAGAGACCCGATTAGATCATTTTACGTTATGGTTAATAAAAGAATTCAGCGAAATTCTATCACATTTGATCAATTTACATCGCTCCTATTTCAGATAGCGTATTGGGCTAAGCGGCATCTTAAAGCGCGTGAAATGACGAGTAAAATGCACTATTAAACTTGTAGGGTAGGGCAAACAGAGACCCCATTAGATCATTTTATATTATGGTTAATTTAAGAATTCAGCGAAATTCTATCACATCTGTTCAATTTACGTCGCTCCTATTTCAGATAGCGTATTGGGCTAAGCGGCATCTCAAAGCGCATGAAATGGCGAGTAAAATGCACTATTAAACTTCTAGGGTAGGGCAAACAGAGACCCGATTAGATCATTTTATATTATGGTTAATTTAAGAATTCAGCGAAATTTCATCACATTTGTTCAATTTACGTCGCTCCTATTTCAGATAGCGTATTGGGCTAAGCGGCATCTTAAAGCGCGTGGAATGGCGAGTAAAATTCACTATTAAACTTCTATGATAGGGCAATCAGAGACCTGATTAGATCATTTTATATTTTGGTTAATATAAGAATTCAGCGTAACTCTGACACATTTGTTCAAGTTACGTCGCTCCTATTTCAGATAGCGTACTGGGCTATGCGGCATCTTAAAGCGCGTGGAATGGCGAGTAAAATGCACTACTAAACTACTATGATAGGGTAATCAGAGACCCGATTAGGTCATTTTATATTTTGGTTAATATAAGAATTCAGCGAAATTCTATCACATTTGTTCAATTTACGTCGCTCCTATTACAGATAGGTTATTGTGCTTAGCGGCATCTCAAAGCGCATGAAGTGACGAGTGAAATGCACTATTAAACTTCTAGGGTTGGTAGAAGAAAGATCCGATTAGATCATTTTACATTAAGGTTAATATAAGAATTCAGGGAAATTCTATCACATCTGTTCAATTTACGTCGCTCCTATTTCAGATAGCGTATTGGGGTAAGCTGCATCTCAAAGCGCAAGACATGGCAGGTAAAACGCACTACTAAACTTCTAGGGTAGGCAAACAGAGACCCGATTAGATCATTTTATATTGCGGTTAATATAAGAATTCAGCGTAACTCTGTCACATTTGTTCAACTTACGTAGCTCCTATTTCAGATAGCGTCCTGGGCTAGGCGGCATCTTAAAGCGCGTGGAATGGCGAGTAAAATGCACTATTAAACTTCTAGGATAAGGCAAACAGAGACCCGATTAGATCATTTTATATTACGGTTAATATAAGAATTCAGCGTAATTCTGTCACATTTCTTCAACATACGTAGCTCCTATTTCAGATAGCGCACTGGGCTAGGCGGCAACTTAAAGCGCGTGGAATGTCGAGTAAAATACACTATCAAACTTCTATGATAGGGCAATCAGAGACCCGATTAGATCATTTTATATTTTGGTTAATATAAGAATTCAGCGAAATTCTATCACATTTGTTCAATTTACGTCGCTCCTATTTCAGATAGCGTATTGGGCTAAGCGGCATCTCAAAGCGCATGAAATGGCGAGTAAAATGCACTATTAAACTTCTAGGGTAGGGCAATCAGAGACCCGACTAGATCATTTTATATTATGGTTAATTTAAGAATTCAGCAAAATTCTATCACATTTGTTCAGTTTACGTCGCTCCTATTTCAGATAGCGTACTGGGCTAGGCGGCATCTTAAAGCGCATGGAATGGCGAGTAAAATGCACTATTAAACTTCTATGATAGGGCAATCAGAGACCCGATTAGATCATTTTATATTTTGGTTAATATAAGAATTCAGCGAAATTCTATCACATTCGTTCAATTTACGTCGCTCCTATGTCAGATAGCGTATTGGGCCAAGCGGCTTCTCAAAGCGCATTAAATGGCGAGTGAAATGCACTATTAATCTTCTAGGGTAGGGCAATCAAAGACCCCATTAGATCATTTTATATTATGGTTAATTTAAGAATTCATTGAAATTCTGTCACATTTGTTCAACTTACGTAGCTCCTATTTCAGATAGCGTATTGGTCTAAGCGGCATCTCAAAGCGCATGAAATGGCGAGTAAAATGCACTATTAAACTTCTAGGATAAGGCAAACAGAGACCCGATTAGATCATTTTATATTGCGGTTAATATAAGAATTCAGCCAAATTCTATCACATTTGTTCAATTTACGTCGCTCCTATTTCAGATAGCGCATTGGGCTAAGCGGTACCTCAGAGCGCATGAAATGGCGAGTAAAATGCACTATTAAATTTCTAGGGTAGGGCAAACAGAGACCCGATTAGATCATTTTATATTGCGGTTAATATAAGAATTCAGCGAAATTCTATCACATTTGTTCAATTTACATCGCTCCTATTTCAGATAGCGTACTGGGATAGGCAGCATCTTAAAGCGCGTGGAATGGCCAGTAAAATGCACAATTAAACTTCAATGATAGGGCAATCAGAGACCCGATTAGATCATTTTATATTTTGGTTCATATAAGAATTCAGGCAAATTCTATCACATTTGTTCAATTTACTTGGCTCCTATTTCAGATAGCGTACTGGGCTAGGCGGCATCTTAAAGCGCGTGGAATGGCGAGTATAATGCACTATTAAACTTCTAGGGTATGGCGAACAGAGTCCCGATTAGATCATTTTATATTACGGTTAATTTAAGAATTCAGCAAAATTCTATCACATATGCTCAATTTACGTCGCTCCGATTTTAGATAGCGTACAGGGATAGGCGGCATCTTAAGGCGCGTGGAATGGCGAGTAAAATGCACTATTAAACTTCTATCATAGGGCAATCAGAGACCCGATCAGATCATTTTATATTTTGGTTAATATAAGAATTCAGCGAAATTCTATCACATTTGTTCAATTTACGTAGCTCCTATTTCAGATAGCGTACTGGTCTAGGCGGCATCTTAAAGCGCGTGGAATGGCGAGTAAAATGCACTATTAAACTTCTATGATAGGGCAATCGGAGACCCGATTAGATCGTTTTATGTTTTGGGTAATATAAGAATTCAGCGAAATTCTATCAGATTTGTTCAATTTACGTCGCTCCTATTTCAGATAGCGTATTGGGCTAAGCGGCATCTCAAAGCGCAAGAAATGGCGAGTAGAATGCACTATTAAACTTCTAGCGTAAGGCAAACAGAGACCCGATTAGATCATTTTATATTACGGTTAATATAAGAATTGAGCGTAATTCTATCACATTTTTTCAATTTACGTCACTCCTATTTCAGATAGCCTACTGGGCTGGCCGGCATCTTGAAGCGCGTGGAATGGCGAGTAAAATGCACTATTAAACTTCTATGATAGGGCAATCAGAGACCCGATTAGATCATTTTACATTTTGTTAAATATAAGATTTCAGGGAAATCCTATCACATTTGTTCAATTTATGTCGCTCCTATTTCAGATAGCGTATTGGGCTAAGCGGCATCTCGAAGCGCATCAAATGGCGAGTAAAATGCACTATTAAACTTCTAGGGTAGGGCAAACAGAGACCCGATTAGATCATTTTATATTATGGTTAATTTAAGAATTCAGCAAAATTCTATCACATTTGTTCAATTTACGTCGCTCCTGTTTCAGATAGCGTATTGGGCTAAGCGGCATCGAAAAGTGCATGAAATGGCGAGTAAAATGAACTATTAAACTTCTAGGGTAGGGCAAACAGAGACCCGATTAGATCATTTTATATTATGGTTAATTTAAGAATTCAGCAAAATTCTACCACATTTGTTCAATTTACGTTGCTCCAATTTCAGATAGCGTATTGGGCTAAGCGGCATCTCAAAGCGCATGAAATGGCGAGTGAAATGCACTATTAAACTTCTAGGGTAGGGCAAACAGCGACCCGATTAGATCGTTTTATATTATGGTTAATTTAAGATTTCAGCAAAATTCTATCAAATTTGTTCAATTTACGTCGCTCCTATTTCAGATAGCGTATTGGGCTAAGCGGCATCTGAAAGCGCATGAAATGGCGAGTGAAATGCACTATTAAACTTCTAGGGTAGGGCAATCAGAGACCCGATTAGATCATTTTATATTTTGGTTAATATAAGAATTCAGCGAAGTTCTATCACATTTGTTCAATTTACGTCGCTCATATTTCAGATAGCGTATTGGGCTATGCGGCATCTCGAAGCGCATGAAATGGCGAGTAAAATGCACTATTAAACTTCTATGATAGGGCAATCAGAGACCCGATCTGATCATTTTATATTTTGGTTAATATAAGAATTCTGGGAAATTCTATCACATTCGTTCAATTTACGTCGCTCCTATTTCGGATGGCGTACTGGGCTAAGCGGCATCTCAAAGCGCATGAAATGGCGAGTAAAATGCACTATTACACTTCATGGGTAGGGCAAACAGAGACCCGATTAGATCATTTTATAATATGGTTGATTTAAGAATTCAGCGAAATTCTATCACATTTGTTCAATTTACGTCGCTCCTATTTCAGATAGCGTATTGGGCTAAGCGGCATCTTAAAGCGCGTGGAATGGCGAGGAAAATGCACTATTAAACTTCTAGGGTAGGGCAAACAGAGACCCGATTAGATCATTTTACATTAAGGTTAATATAACAATTCAGGGAAGTTCTATCACATTTGTTCAATTTACGTTGCTCCTATTTCTGATAGCGTATTGGGCTAAGCGGCATCTCAAAGCGCATGATATGGCGTGTAAAATGCACTATTAAACTTCTATGATAGGGCAAACAGACACCCGATTAGACCATTTTATATTATGGTTAATTTAAGAATACAGCAAAATTCTATCACATTTGTTCAATTTACGTCGCTCCTATTTCAGATACCGTATTGGGCTAAGCGGCATCTCAAAGCGCATTAAATGGCGAGTAAAATGCACTATTAAACTTCTAGGGTAAGGTAAACAGAGACCCGATTAGATCATTTTATATTACGGTTAATATAAGAATTCAGCGTAATTCTATCACATTTGTTCAACTTACGTCGCTCCCATTTCAGATAGCGTACTGGGCTAGGCGGCACCTTAAAGCGCGTGGAAGGGCGAGGAAAATTCACTACTAAACTTCTATGATAGTTCAATCAGAGACACGATTAGATCATTTTATATTTTGTTTAATATAAGATTTCAGGGAAATTCTATCACATTTGTTCAATTTACGTCGCTCCTATTTCAGATAACGTATTGGGCTAAGCGGCATCTCAAAGCGCATGAAATGGCGAGTAAAATGCACTATTAAACTTCTAGGGTAAGGCGAACAGAGACCCGATTAGATTATTTTATATTATGCTTAATTTAAGAATTCAGCAAAATTCTGTCACTTTTGTTCAATTTACGTCGCTCCTATTTCAGATAGCGTACTGGGCTAGGCGCCATCTTAAAGCGCGTGGAACGGCAAGTAAAATGCACCGAAAAACTTCTATGATAGGGCAATCAGAGACCCGATAACATCATTTTATATTTTAGTTAATATACGAATTCTACGAAATTCTATCACATTTGTTCAATTTACGTCGCTGCTATTTCGGATAGCGTATTGGGCTGAGCGGCATCTCAAAGCGCATGAAATGTCGAGTAAAATGCACTATTAAACTTCTAGGGTAGGGCAAACAGATACCCGATTAGATCATTTTATATTATGGTTAATTTAAGAATTCAGCAAAATTCTATCACATTTGTTCAATTTACGTCGCCCCTGTTTCAGATAGCGTATTGGGCTAAGCGGCATCTCAAAGCGCATGAAATGCCGAATAAAATGAACTATTAAACCTCTAGGGTAGGGCAAACAGAGGCCCGATTAGATCATTTTATATTATGGTTAATTAAAGAATTCAGCAAAATTCTATCACATTTGTTCAATTTACATCGCTCCTATTTCAGATAGCGTACTGGGATAGGCAGCATCTTAAAGCGCGTGGAATGGCGAGTAACATGCACAATTAAACTTCAATGATAGGGCAATCAGAGACCCGATTAGATCGTTTTATATTTTGGGTAATATAAGAATTCAGCGAAATTCTATCAGATTTGTTCAATTTACGTCGCTCCTATTTCAGATAGCGTATTGGGCTAAGCGGTATCTCAAAGCGCAAGAAATGGCGAGTAAAATGCACTATTAAACTTCTAGCGTAAGGCAGACAGAGACCCGATTAGATCATTTTATATTACGGTTAATATAAGAATTGAGCGTAATTCTATCACATTTTTTCAATTTACGTCACTCCTATTTCAGATAGCCTACTGGGCTGACCGGCATCTTAAAGCGCGTGGAATAGCGAGTAAAATGCACTATTAGCCTTCTATGATAGGGCAATCAGAGAACCGATTAGATCATTTTTTATTTTGGTTAACATAAGAATTCAGCGATATTCTTACACATTTGTTCAATTTACGTCGCTCCTATTTCAGATAGCCTACTGGGATAGGCGCCATCTTAAAGCGCGTGGAATGGCGAGTAAAATGCACTATTAAACTTCTATAATAGGGCACTCAGAGACCCGATTAGATCACTTTACATTTTGTTAAATATAAGATTGCAGGGAAATCCTATCACATTTGTTCAATTTATGTCGCTCCTATTTCAGATAGCGTATTGGGCTAAGCTGCATCTCAAAGCGCATGAAATGGCGAATAAAATGCACTATTAAACTTCTAGGGTAGGGCAATCAGAGACCCGATTAGATCATTTTATATTTTGGTTAATATAAGAATTCAGCGAAATTCTATCACATTCGTTCAATTTACGTCGCTCCTATTTCGGATGGCGTACTGGGCTAAGCGGCATCTCAAAGCGCATGAAATGGCGAGTAAAATGCACTATTACACTTCATGGGTAGGGCAAACAGAGACCCGATTAGATCATTTTATAATATGGTTGATTTAAGAATTCAGCAAAATTCTATCACATCTGTTCCATTTACGTCGCCCCTGTTTCAGATAGCGTATTGGGCTAAGCGGCATCCCAAAGCGCATGAAATGGCGAATAAAATGAACTATTAAACCTCTAGGGTAGGGCAAACAGAGACCCGATTAGATCATTTTATATTATGGTTAATTAAAGAATTCAGCAAAATTCTATCACATTTGTTCAATTTACATTGCTCCTATTTCAGATAGCGTACTGGGATAGGCAGCATCTTAAAGCGCGTGGAATGGCGAGTAAAATTCACAATTAAACTTCAATGATAGGTCAATCAGAGACCCGATTAGATCATTTTATATGTTGGTTCATATAAGAATTCAGGCAAATTCTATCACATTTGTTCAATTTACTTGGCTCCTATTTCAGAAAGCGTACTGGGCTAGGCGGCATCTTAAAGCGCGTGGAATGGCGAATATAATGCACTGTTAAACTTCTAGGGTATGGCGAACAGAGTCCCGATTAGATCATTTTATATTACGGTTAATTTAAGAATTCAGCAAAATTCTATCACATATGCTCAATTTACGTCGCTCCGATTTTACATAGCGTACAGGGATAGGCGGCATCTTAAGGCGCGTGGAATGGCGAGTAAAATGCACTATTAAACTTCTATGATAGGGCAATCAGAGACCCGATCAGATCATTTTATATTTTGGTTAATATAAGAATTCAGCGAAATTCTATCACATTTGTTCAATTTACATCGCTCCTATTTCAGATAGCGTACTGGGATAGGCAGCATCTTAAAGCGCGTGGAATGGCGAGTAAAATGCACTATTAAACTTCTATAATAGGGCAATCAGAGACCCGATTAGATCACTTTACATTTTGTTAAATATAAGATTGCAGGGAAATCCTATCACATTTGTTCAATTTATGTCGCTCCTATTTCAGATAGCGTATTGGGCTAAGCTGCATCTCAAAGCGCATGAAATGGCGAATAAAATGCGCTATTAAACTTCTCGGCTAGGGCGAACAGAGACCCGATTAGATCATTTTATATTATGGTTAATTTAAGAATTCAGCAAAATTCTATCACATTTGTTCAATTTACGTCGCACCTATTTCAGGCAGCGTACTGGGCTAGCCGGCATCTTAAGGCGCGTGGAATGGGGAGTAAAATGCACTATTAAACTTCCATGATACGGCAATCAGAGACCCGATTAGATCATTTTATATTTTGGTTAATATAAGAATTCAGCGAAATTCTATCACATTTGTTCAATTTACGTCGCCCCTGTTTCAGATAGCGTATTGGGCTAAGCGGCATCTCAAAGCGCATGAAATGCCGAATAAAATGAACTATTAAACCTCTAGGGTAAGGCAAACAGAGGCCCGATTAGATCATTTTATATTATGGTTAATTAAAGAATTCAGCAAAATTCTATCACATTTGTTCAATTTACGTCGCTCCTGTTTCAGATAGCGTACTGGGCTAGGCGGCATCTTAAAGCGCGTGGAATGTCGCGTAAAATACACTATCAAACTTCTATGATAGGGCAATCAGAGACCCGATTAGATCATTTTATATTTTGGTTAATATAAGAATTCTGCGAAATTCTATCACATTTGTTCAATTTACGTTGCTCCTATTTCAGATAGCGTATTGGGCTAGGCGGCATCTCAAAGCGCATGAAATGACGGTTGGAATGCACTATTAAACTTCTACGGTTGGGCGAAAAGAGACCCGATTAGATCATTTTACATTAATGTTAATATAGGAATTCAGGGAAATTCTATCAGATTTATTCAATGTACGTCGCTCCTATTTCAGATAGCGAATAGGGCTAAGCGGCTCAAAGCGCATGAAATGACGAGTGAAATGCACTATTAAACTTCTAGGGTAAGGCAAACGGAGACCCGATTAGATCATTTTATATTATGGTTAATTCAAGAATTCAGCGAAATTCTATCACATTTGTTCAATTTACGTCGCTCCTTTTTCAGATAGCGTAGTGGGCTAGGCGGAATCTCAAAGCGCATGAAATGACGAGTGAACTGCACTATTAAACTTCTAGGGTAAGGCAAAGGGAGGCCCGATTAGATCATTTTATAGTACGGTTAATTTAAGAATTCTGCAAAATTCTATCACATTTGCTCAATTTACGTCGTTCCCATTTCATATAGCATACTGGACTAGGCGGCATCTCAAAGTGCAAGAAATGGCGAGTAAAATGCACTATTAAACTTCTATGATAGGGCAATCAGAGACCCGATCTGATCGTTTTATATTTTGGTTAATATAAGAATTCTGGGAAATTCTATCACATTCGTTCAATTTACGTCGCTCCTATTTCGGATGGCGTATTGGGCTAAGCGGCATATCAAAGCGCATGAAATGGCGAGTAAAATGCACTATTACACTTCATGGGTAGGGCAAACAGAGACCCGGTTAGATCATTTTATATTATGGTTAATTTAAGAATACAGCAAAATTCTATCACACTTGTTCAATTTACGTCGCTCCTATTTCAGATAGCGTATTGGGCTAAGCGGCATCTCAAAGCGCATGAAATGACGAGTGAAATGCACTATTAAACTTCTAGGGTATTGCGAACAGAGACCCGATTAGATCATTTTGCATTAAGGTTAATATAAGAATTCAACGAAATCCTATCACATTTGTTCAATTTACGTCGCTCATATTTCAGATAGCGTATTGGGCTAAGCGGCATCTCGAAGCGCATGAAATGGCGAGTAAAATGCACTATTAAACTTCTATGATAGGGCAATCAGAGACCCGATCTGATCGTTTTATATTTTGGTTAATATAAGAATTCTGGGAAATTCTATCACATTCGTTCAATTTACGTCGCTCCTATTTCGGATGGCGTATTGGGCTAAGCGGCATCTCAAAGCGCATGAAATGGCGAGTAAAATGCACTATTACACTTCGTGGGTAGGGCAAACAGAGACCCGGTTAGATCATTTTATATTATGGTTAATTTAAGAATACAGCAAAATTCTATCACATTTGTTCAATTTACGTCGCTCCTATTTCAGATAGCGTATGGGGCTAAGCGGCAACTCAAAGCGCATGAAATGACGAGTGAACTGCACTATTAAACTTCTAGGGTAAGTTAAAGGGAGGCCCGATTAGATCATTTTATAGTACGGTTAATTTAAGAATTCTGCAAGATTCTATCACATTTGTTCAATTTACGTCGTTCCTATTTCATATAGCGTACTGGACTAGGCGGCATCTCAAAGTGCAAGAAATGGCGAGTAAAATGCACTATTAAACTTCTAGGGTAGGGCAAACAGAGACCCGATTAGATCATTTTATAATATGGTTAATTTAAGAATTCAGCGAAATTATATCACATTTGTGCAATTTACGTCGCTCCTATTTCAGATAGCGTATTCGGCTAACCGGAATCTCAAAGCGCATGAAATGGCGAGTGAAACGCACTATTAAACTTCTAGGCTAGGGCGAACAGAGACCCGATTAGATCATTTTACATTATGGTTAATAAAAGAATTCACCGAAATTCTATCACAATTGTTCAATTTACATCGCTCCTATTTCAGATAGCGTATTGGCCTAAGCGGCATCTCAAAGCGCATGAAATGGCGAGTAAAATGCACTATTAAACTTCTAGGGTATTGCAAACAGAGACCCGATTAGATCATTTTATAATATGGTTAATTTAAGAATTCAGCGAAATTATATCACATTTGTTCAATTTACGTCGTACCTATTTCAGATAGCGCACTGGGCTAGGCGGCAGCTTGAAGCGCGCGGAATGGCGAGTAAAATGCACTATTAAACTTCTATGGTAGGGCAATCAGAAACCTGATTAGATCATTTTATATTTTGGTTAATATAAGAATTCAGCGAAATTCTATCACATTTCTTCAATTTACCTCGCTCCTATTTCAGATAGCGCATTGGCTTAGGCGGCATCTCAAAGCGCATGAAATGACGAATGAAATGCACTATTAAACTTCTAGGGTAGGGCAAACAGAGACCCGATCGGATCATTTTACATTAATGCTAATATAAGAATTCAGGGAAATTCTATCACATTTGTTCAATTTACGTCGCTCCTACTTCAGATAGCGTATTGGGCTAAGCGGCATCTCAAAGCGCATGAAATGATGAGTAAAGTGCACTTTTAAACTTCTAGGGTAGGGCAAACAGAGACCCGATTAGAACATTTTATAATATGGTTAATTTAAGAATTCAGCGAAATTATATCACATTTGTTCAATTTACGTCGCTCCTATTTCAGATAGCCTATTGGGCGAAGCGGCATCTTAAAGCGCGTGGAAGGGCGAGTAAAATGCACTATTAAACTTCTAGGTTAGGTCAAACAGAGACCCGATTAGATCATTTTATATTATGGTTAATTTAAGAATTCAGGAAAATTCTATCACATTCGTTCAAGCTACGTCGCTCCTATTTCAAGAAGCATACTGGGCTAGGCGGCATCTTAAAGCGCGTGGAATGGCGAGTAAAATGCGCTATTAAACTTCTATGATACGGCAATCAGAGACCCGATTATATCATTTTATATTTTGGTTAATATAAAAATTCAACGAAATTCTTTCACATTTCTTCAATTTACGTCGCTCCTATTTCTGATAGCGTATTGGGCTAAGGGGCATCTCGAAGCGCATCAAATGGCGAGTAAAATGCACTATTAAACTTCTAGGGTAGGGCAAACAGAGACCCGATTAGATCATTTTATATTATGGTTAATTTAAGAATTCAGCAAAATTCTATCACATTTGTTCAATTTACGTCGCTCCTGTTTCAGATAGCGTATTGGGCTAAGCGGCATCGAAAAGCGCATGAAATGGCGAGTAAAATGAACTATTAATCTTCTACGGTAGGGCAAACAGTGAGCCGATTAGATCATTTTACATTATGGTTAATTTAAGAATTCAGCAAAATTCTATCACATTTGTTCAATTTACGTTGCTTCAATTTCAGATAGCGTATTGGGCTAAGCGGCATCTCAAAGCGCATAAAATGGCGAGTGAAATGCACTATTAAACTTCTAGGGTAGGGCAAACAGAGACCGGATTAGATCATTTTATATTATGGTTAATTTAAGAATTCAGCGAAATTCTATCACATTTGTTCAATTTACGTCGCTCCTGTTTCAGATAGCGCACTGGGCTAGGCGGCATCTTGAAGCGCGTGGAATGGCGAGTAAAATGCACTATTAAACTTCTATGATAGGGCAAACAGAGACCCGATTACATCATTTTACATTAAGGTTAATATAACAATTCAGGGAAGTTCTATCACATTTGTTCAATTTACGTCGCTCCAATTTCTGGTAGCGTATTGGCCTAAGCGGCATCTCAAAGCGCATGAAATGGCCTGTAACATGCACTATTAAACTTCTATGATAGGGCAAACAGAGACCCGATTAGATCATTTTATATAATGGTTAATTTAAGAATACAGCAAAATTCTGTCACTTTTGTTCAATTTACGTCGCTCCTATTTCAGATAGCGGACTGGGCTAAGCGGCATCTCAAAGCGCATGAAATGGCGAGTAAAATGCACTATTAAACTTCTAGGGTAGGGCAAACAGAGACCCGATTAGATCATTATATAATATGGTTAATTTAAGAATTCAGCGAAATTATATCACATTTGTTCAATTTACGTCGTACCTATTTCAGATAGCGTACTGTGCTAGGCGGCATCTTAAAGCGCGTGGAATGGCGAGGAAAATGCACTATTCAACTACTATGGTAGGGCAATCAGAGACCCGATTAGATCCTTTTATATTTTGGTTAATATAAGAATTCAGCGACATTCTGTCACATTTGTTCAATTTACCTCGCTCCTATTTCAGATAGCGCATTGGGCTAGGCGGCATCTCAAAGCGCATGAAATGGCGAGTGAAATGCACTATTAAACTTCTAGGATAGGGCGAACAGAGACCCGATTAGATCATTTTACATTAAGGTTAATGTAAGAATTCAGGGAAGTTCTATCACATTTGTTCAATTTACGTCGCTCCTATTTCAGAATGCGTATTGTGCTAAGCGGCATCTCAAAGCGCATGAAATGACGAGTGAAATGCACCATTAAACTTCTAGGGTAGGGCGAACAGAGACCCGATTAGATCATTTGACATTAATGTTAATATACGAATTCAGCGAAATTCTATCACATTTGTTCAATTTACGTCACTCATATTTCAGATAGCGTATTGGGCTAAGCGGCATCTCAAAGCGCGAGAAATGGCGAGTAAAATGCACTATTAAACTTCTAGGGTAGGGCAAACAAAGACCCGATTAGATCATTTTACATTAAGGTTAATATAACAATTCAGGGAAGTTCTATCACATTTGTTCAATTTACGTCGCTCCTATTTCTGGTAGCGTATTGGCCTAAGCGGCATCTCAAAGCGCATGAAATGGCGTGTAAAATGCACTATTAAACTTCTATGATAGGGCAAACAGAGACCCGATTAGATCATTTTATATAATGGTTAATTTAAGAATACAGCAAAATTCTGTCACTTTTGTTCAATTTACGTCGCTCCTATTTCAGATAGCGTACTGGGCTAGGCGCCATCTTAAAGCGCGTGGAATGGCAAGTAAAATGAACTAAAAAACTTCTATGATAGGGCAACCAGAGACCCGATTAGATCATTTTATATTTTAGTTAATATACGAATTCAACGAAATTCTATCACATTTGTTCAATTTACGTCGCTCCTATTTCGGATAGCGTATTGGGCTGAGAAGCATCTCAAAGCGCATGAAATGTCGAGTAAAATGCACTATTAAACTTCTAGGGTAGGGCAAACAGATACCCGATTAGATCATTTTATATTATGGTTAATTTAAGAATTCAGCAAAATTCTATCACATTTGTTCAATTTACATCGCTCCTATTTGAGATAGCGTACTGGGCTAGGCAGCATCTTAAAGCGCGTGGAATGGCGAGTAAAATGCACTATTAAACTTCTATGATAGGGCAATCAGAGACCCGATTAGATCATTTTATATTTTGGTTAATATAAGAATTCAGCGAAATTCTATCACATTTGTTCAATTTACGTCGTTCATATTTCAGATAGCGTATTGGGCTAAGCGGCATCTCGAAGCGCATGAAATGGCGAGTAAAATGCACTATTAAACTTCTATGATAGGGCAATCAGAGACCCGATCTGATCATTTTATATTTTGGTTAATATAAGATATCAGGGAAATTCTATCACATTTGTTCGATTTACGTCGCTCATATTTCAGATAGCGTATTGGGCTAAGCGGCATCTCGAAGCGCATGAAATGGCGAGTAAAGTGCACTTTTAAACTTCTAGGGTAGGGCTAACAGAGACCCGATTAGATCATTTTATAATATGGTTAATTTAAGAATTCAGCGAAATTATATCACATTTGTTCAATTTACCTCGCTCCTATTTCAGATAGCGCATTGGGCTAGGCGGCATCTCAAAGCGCATGAAATGGCGAGTAAAATGCACTATTAAACTTCTAGGGTAGGGCAAACAGAGACCCGATTAGATCATTTTATAGTATGGTTAATTTAAGAATTCAGCGAAATTATATCACATTTGTTCAATTTACGTCGCTTCTATTTCAGATAGCGTATTGGGCTAAGCGGCATCTTAAAGCGCGTGGAAGGGCGAGTAAAATGCACTATTAAACTTCTATGTTAGGTCAAACGGAGACCCGATTAGATCATTTTATATTATGGTTAATTTAAGAATTCAGGAAAATTCTATCACATTCGTTCAAGTTACGTCGCTCCTATTTCAAGAAGCATACTGGGCTAGGCGGCATCTTAAAGCGCGTGGAATAGCGAGTAAAATGCGCTATTAAACTTCTATGATACGGCAATCAGAGACCCGATTATATCATTTTATATTTTGGTTAATATAAAAATTCAACGAAATTCTTTCACATTTGTTCAATTTACGTCGCTCCTATTTCTGATAGCGTATTGGGCGAAGGGGCATCTCAAAGCGCATGAAATGACGAGTGAAATACACTATTAAACTTCTAGGGTAGGGCTAACAGAGACCCGATTAGATCATTTTATAATATGGTTAATTTAAGAATTCAGCGAAATTATATCACATTTGTTCAATTTACCTCGCTCCTATTTCAGATAGCGTATTGTGCTAAGCGGCACTTCAAAGCGCATGAAATGGCGAGTAAAATGCACTATTACACTTCATGGGTAGGGCAAACAGAGACCCGATTAGATCATTTTATATTATGGTTAATTTAAGAATTCAGGAAAATTCTATCACATTTGTTCAATTTACGTCGCTCCTATTTCACATAGCGTATTGAGCTAAGCGGCGTCTCAAAGCGCATGAAATGGCGAGTGAAATGCACTATTAAACTTCTATGATAGGGCAATCAGAGACCCGATTAGATCATTTTATGTTTTGTTTAATATAAGATTTCAGGGAAATTCTATCACATTTGTTCAATTTACGTCGCTCCTATTTCGGATAGCGTATTGGGCTGAGCGGCATCTCAAAGCGCATGAAATGTCGAGTAAAATGCACTATTAAACTTCTAGGGTAGGGCAAGCAGAGACCCGATTAGATCATTTTATATTATGGTCAATTTAAGAATTAAGCGAAATTCTATCACATTTGTTCAATTTACGTCGCTCCTGTTTCAGATAGCGCACTGGGCTAGGCGGCATCTTGAAACACGTGGAATGGCGAGTAAAATGCACTATTAAACTTCTATGATAGGGCAAACAGAGACCCGATTAGATCATTTTACATTAAGGTTAATATAACAATTCAGGGAAGTTCTATCACATTTGTTCAATTTACGTCGCTCCTATTTCGGATAGCGTATTGGGCTGAGCGGCATCTCAAAGCGCATGAAATGTCGAGTAAAATGCACTATTAAACTTCTAGGGTAGGGCAAGCAGAGACCCGATTAGATCATTTTATATTATGGTCAATTTAAGAATTCAGCAGAATTCTATCACATTTGTTCAATTTACGTCGCTCATATTTCAGATAGCGTATTGGGATAAGCGGCATCTCGAAGCGCATGAAATGGCGAGTAAAATGCACTATTAAACTTCTATGATAGGGCAATCAGAGACCCGATCTGATCATTTTATATTTTGGTTAATATAAGAATTCTGGGAAATTCTATCACATTCGTTCAATTTACGTCGCTCCTATTTCGGATGGCGTACTGGGCTAAGCGGCATCTCAAAGCGCATGAAATGGCGAGTAAAATGCACTATTACACTTCATGGGTAGGGCAAACACAGACCCGGTTAGATCATTTTATATTATGGTTAATTTAAGAATGCAGCAAAATTCTATCACATTTGTTCAATTTACGTCGATCCTATTTCAGATAGCGTATTGGGCTAAGCGGCATCTCAAAGCGCATGAACTGACGAGTGAAATGCACTATTAAATTTCTAGGGTATTGCGAACAGAGACCCGATTAGATCATTTTGCATTAAGGTTAATATAAGAATTCAACGAAATCCTATCACATTTGTTCAATTTACGTCGCTACTATTTCAGATAGCGTATTGGGCTAAGCGGCATCTCGAAGCGCATGAAATGGCGAATAAAATGCACTATTAAACTTCTAGGCTAGGGCGAACAGAGACCCGATTAGATCATTTTACATTATGGTTAATAAAAGAATTCACCGAAATTCTATCAAATTTGTTCAATTTACGTCGCTCCTATTTCAGATAGCGTATTGGGCTAAGCGGCATCTGAAAGCGCATGAAATGGCGAGTAAAATGCACTATTAAACTTCTAGGGTAGGGCAAACAGAGACCCGATTAGAGCATTTTATATTATGGTTAATTTAATAATTCAGCAAAATTCTATCACATTTGTTCAATTTACGTCGCTCCTATTCCAGATAGCGTATTGGGCTAAGCGGTATCTCAAAGCGCAAGAAATGGCGAGTAAAATGCACTATTAAACTTCTAGCGTAAGGCAGACAGAGACCCGATTAGATCATTTTATATTACGGTCAATATAAGAATTGAGCGTAATTCTATCACATTTTTTCAATTTACGTCACTCCTATTTCAGATAGCCTACTGGGCTGGCCGGCATCTTAAAGCGCGTGGAATAGCGAGTAAAATGCACTATTAGCCTTCTATGATAGGGCAATCAGAGAACCGATTAGATCATTTTTTATTTTGGTTAACATAAGAATTCAGCGATATTCTATCACATTTGTTCAATTTACGTCGCTCCTATTTCAGATAGCCTACTGGGATAGGCGCCATCTTAAAGCGCGAGGAATGGCGAGTAAAATGCACTATTAAACTTCTATAATAGGGCAATCAGAGACCCGATTAGATCATTTTACATTTTGTTAAATATAAGATTGCAGGGAAATCCTATCACATTTGTTCAATTTATGTCGCTCCTATTTCAGATAGCGTATTGGGCTAAGCTGCATCTCAAAGCGCATGAAATGGCGAATAAAATGCGCTATTAAACTTCTCGGCTAGGGCGAACAGAGACCCGATTAGATCATTTTACATTATGGTTAATAAAAGAATTCACCGAAATTCTATCACATTTGTTCAATTTACATCGCTCCTATTTCAGATAGCGTATTGGCCTAAGCGGCATCACAAAGCGCATGAAATAGCGAGTAAAATACACTATTAAACTTCAAGGGTAGGGCAAACAGAGACCCGATTAGATCATTTTATATTATGGTTAATTTAAGAATTCAGCAAAATTCTATCACATTTGTTCAATTTACGTCGCACCTATTTCAGGCAGCGTACTGGGCTAGCCGGCATCTTAAGGCGCGTGGAACGGGGAGTAAAATGCACTATTAAACTTCCATGATACGGCAATCAGAGACCCGATTAGATCATTTTATATTTTGGTTAATATAAGAATTCAGCGAAATTCTATCACATTTGTTCAATTTATGTCGCTCCTATTTCAGATAGCGTATTCCGCTATGCGGCATCACAAAGCGCATGAAATGTGGAGTAAAATGCACTATTTAACTTCTAGGGTAGGGCAAACAGAGACCCGATTAGATCATTTTATATTATGGTTAATTTAAGAATTCAGCGAAATTCTATCACATTTGTTCAATTTACGTCACTCCTTTTTCAGATAGCGTAGTGGGCTAGGCGGAATCTCAAAGCGCATGAAATGAAGAGTGGAATGCACTATTAAACTTCTAGGGTAGGGCGAACGGAGACCCGCTTAGATCATTTTACATTAATGTTAATTTAAGAATACAGGGAAATTCTATCACATTTGTTCAATTTACGTCGTTCCTATTTCAGATAGCGTATTGGGCTAAGCGGCATCTCAAAGCGCATGAAATGATGAGTAAAGTGCACTATTAAACTTCCAGGTTAGGGCAAACAGAGACCCGATTAGATCTTGTTATAATATTGTTAATTTAAGAATTCAGCGAAATTATATCACATTTGTTCAATTTACGTCGCTCGTATTTCAGATAGCGTATTGGGCTACGCGGCATCTCAAAGCGCATGAAATGGCGAGTAAAATGCACTATTAAACTTCTAGGGTAAGGCAAACAGAGACCCGATTAGATCATTTTATATTACGGTTAATATAAGAATTCAGCGTAATTCTATCACATTTGTTCAACTTACGTCGCTCCCATTTCAGATAGCGTACTGTGCTTGTCGGCACCTTAAAGCGCGTGGAAGGGCGAGGAAAATGCACTACTAAACTTCTATGATAGTTCAATCAGAGACACGATTAGATCATTTTATATTTTGTTTAATATAAGATTTCAGGGAAATTCTATCACATTTGTTCAATTTACGTCGCTCCTATTTCAGATAACGTATTGGGTTTAGCGGCATCTCAAAGCGCATGAAATGGCGAGTAAAATGCACTATTAAACTTCTAGGGTAAGGCAAACAGAGACCCGATTAGATCATTTTATATTATGCTTAATTTAAGAATTCAGCAAAATTCTGTCACTTTTGTTCAATTTACGTCGCTCCTATTTCAGATAGCGTACTGGGCTAGGCGCCATCTTAAAGCGCGTGGAACGGCAAGTAAAATGCACCGAAAAACTTCTATGATAGGGCAATCAGAGACCCGATAACATCATTTTATATTTTAGTTAATATACGAATTCTACGAAATTCTATCACATTTGTTCAATTTACGTCGCTGCTATTTCGGATAGCGTATTGGGCTGAGCGGCATCTCAAAGCGCATGAAATGTCGAGTAAAATGCACTATTAAACTACTAGGGTAGGGCAAACAGATACCCGATTAGATCATTTTATATTATGGTTAATTTAAGAATTCAGCAAAATTCTATCACATCTGTTCCATTTACGTCGCCCCTGTTTCAGATAGCGTATTGGGCTAAGCGGCATCCCAAAGCGCATGAAATGGCGAATAAAATGAACTATTAAACCTCTAGGGTAGGGCAAACAGAGACCCGATTAGATCATTTTATGTTATGGTTAATTAAAGAATTCAGCAAAATTCTATCACATTTGTTCAATTTACATCGCTCCTATTTCAGATAGCGTACTGGGATAGGCAGCATCTTAAAGCGCGTGGAATGGCGAGTAAAATGCACGGAAAAACTTCTATGATAGGGCAATCAGAGACCCGATAACATCATTTTATATTTTAGTTAATATACGAATTCTACGAAATTCTATCACATTTGTTCAATTGACGTCGCTGCTATTTCGGATAGCGTATTGGGCTGAGCGGCATCTCAAAGCGCATGAAATGTCGAGTAAAATGCACTATTAAACTTCTAGGGTAGGGCAAACAGATACCCGATTAGATCATTTTATATTATGGTTAATTTAAGAATTCAGCAAAATTCTATCACATCTGTTCCATTTACGTCGCCCCTGTTTCAGATAGCGTATTGGGCTAAGCGGCATCCCAAAGCGCATGAAATGGCGAATAAAATGAACTATTAAACCTCTAGGGTAGGGCAAACAGAGACCCGATTAGATCATTTTATATTATGGTTAATTAAAGAATTCAGCAAAATTCTATCACATTTGTTCAATTTACATCGCTCCTATTTCAGATAGCGTACTGGGATAGGCAGCATCTTAAAGCGCGTGGAATGGCGAGTAAAATTCACAATTAAACTTCAATGATAGGTCAATCAGAGACCCGATTAGATCATTTTATATTTTGGTTCATACAAGAATTCAGGCAAATTCTATCACATTTGTTCAATTTACTTGGCTCCTATTTCAGAAAGCGTACTGGGCTAGGCGGCATCTTAAAGCGCGTGGAATGGCGAATATAATGCACTGTTAAACTTCTAGGGTATGGCGAACAGAGTCCCGATTAGATCATTTTATATTACGGTTAATTTAAGAATTCAGCAAAATTCTATCACATATGCTCAATTTACGTCGCTCCGATTTTACATAGCGTACAGGGATAGGCGGCATCTTAAGGCGCGTGGAATGGCGAGTAAAATGCACTATTAAACTTCTATGATAGGGCAATCAGAGACCCGATCAGATCATTTTATATTTTGGTTAATATAAGAATTCAGCGAAATTCTATCACATTTGTTCAATTTACGTAGCTCCTATTTCAGATAGCGTACTGGGCTAGGCGGCACCTCAGAGCGCATGAAATGGCGAGTAAAATGCACTATTAAATTTCTAGTGTAGGGCAAACAGAGACCCGATTAGATCATTTTATATTATGGTCAATTTAAGAATTCAGCAGAATTCTATCACATTTGTTCAATTTACGTCGCTCCTATTTCAGATAGGGTTCTGGGCTAGGCGGCATCTTAAAGCGCGTGGAATGGCGAGTAAAATGCACTATTAAACTTGTATGATAGGGCAATCAGAGACCCGATCAGATCATTTTATATTTTGGTTAATATAAGATTTCAGGGAAATTCTATCACATTTGTTCGATTTACGTCGCTCATATTTCAGATAGCGTATTCGGCTAAGCGGCATCTCGAAGCGCATGAAATGGCGAGTAAAATGCACTATTAAACTTCTAGGGTAGGGCAAACAGAGACCCGATTAGATCATTTTATATTATGGTTAATTTAAGAATTCAGCAAAATTCTATCACATTTGTTCAATTTACGTCGCTCCTGTTTCAGATAGCGTATTGGGCTAAGCGGCATCTCAAAGGGCATGAAATGGCGAGTAAAATGAACTATTAAACTTCTAGGGTAGGGCAAACAGAGACCCGATTAGATCACTTTATATTATGGTTAATTTAAGAATTCAGCAAAATTCAATCTCATTTGTTCAATTTACGTCGCACCTATGTCAGGTAGCGTACTGCGCTAGGCGGCATCTTCAGGCGCGTGGAATGTCAAGTAAAATGCAATATTAAACTTCCATGATACGGCAATCAGAGACCCGATTAGATCATTTTATATTTTGGTTAATATACGAATTCAGCGAAATTCTATCACATTTGTTCAATTTACGTCGCTCCTATTTCAGATAGCGTATTGGGCTAAGCGGCATCTCAAAGCGCATGAAATGGCGTGTAAAATGCACTATTAAACTTCTATGATAGGGCAAACAGAGACCCGATTAGATCATTTTATATTATGGTTAATTTAAGAATACAGCAAAATTCTATCACATTTGTTCAATTTACGTCGCTCCTGTTTCAGATACCGTATTGGGCTAAGCGGCATCTCAAAGCGCATGAAATGACGAGTGAAATGCACTATTAAACTTCTAGGTTAGGGCGAACAGAGACCCGATTAGATCGTTTTACATTAATGTTAATATAAGAATTCAGGGAAATTCTATCACATTTGTTCAATTTACGTCGTTCCTATTTCAGATAGCGTATTGGGCTAAGCGGCATCTCAAAGCGCATGAAATGATTAGTAAAGTGCACTATTAAACTTCCAGGTTAGGGCAAACAGAGACCCGATTAGATCATGTTATAATATTGTTAATTTAAGAATTCAGCGAAATTATATCACATTTGTTCAATTTACGTCGCTACTATTTCAGATAGCGTATTGGGCTAAGCGGCATCTCAAAGCGCATGAAATGGCGAGTAAAATGCACTATTAAACTTCTATGATCGAGCAATCAGAGACCCGGTTAGATCATTTTATATTTTGTTTAATATAACATTTCAGGGAAATTCTATCACATTTGTTCAATTTACGTCGCTCATATTTCAGATAGCGTATTGGGCTAAGCGGCATCTCGAAACGCATGAAATGGCGAGTAAAATGCACTATTAAACTTCTAGGGTAGGGCAAACAGAGACCCGATTAGATCATTTTATATTATGGTTAATTTAAGAATTCAGCAAAATTCTATCACATTTGTTCAATTTACGTCGCTCCTGTTTCAGATAGCGTATTGGGCTAAGCGGCATCTCAAAGCGCATGAAATGGCGAATAAAATGAACTATTAAACCTCTAGGGTAGGGCAAACAGAGACCCGATTAGATCATTTTATATTATGGTTAATTTAAGAATTCAGCAAAATTCTATCACATTTGTTCAATTTACGTCGCTCCTATTTCAGATAGCGTATTGGGCTAGGCGGCATCTTAAAGCGCGTGGAATGGCGAGGAAAATGCACTATTAAACTTCTATGATAGGGCAATCAGAGACCCGATCAGATCATTTTATATTTAGGTTAATATAAGATTTCAGGGAAATTCTATCACATTTGTTCGATTTACGTCGCTCATATTTCAGATAGCGTAATGGGCTAAGCGGCATCTCGATGCGCATAAAATGGCGAGTAAAATGCACTATTAAACTTCTAGGGTAGGGCAAACAGAGAACCGAGTAGATCAATTTATATTATGGTTAATTTAAGAATTCAGCAAAATTCTATCACATTTGTTCAACTTACGTCGCTCCTATTTCAGATAGCGTACGCGGCTTGTCGACATCATAATGGGCGTGGAATGGCGAGTAAAATGCACTATTAAACTTCTATGATAGGGCAATCAGAGACCCGATCAGATCATTTTATATTTTGGTTAATATAAGAATTCAGCGAAATTCTATCACATTTGTTCAATTTACGTCGCTCATATTTCAGATAACGTATTAGGCTAAGTGGCATCTCAAAGCGCAAGAAATGGCGAGTAAAATGCACTTTTAGACTCCTAGGGTAGGGCAAACCGAGACCCGATTAGATCATTTTATATTATGGTTAATTTAAGAATTCAGCAAAATTCTGTCACTTTTGTTCAATTTACGTCGCTCCTATTTCAGATAGCGTACTGGGCTAGGCGCCATCTTAAAGCGCGTGGAACGGCAAGTAAAATGCACGGAAAAACTTCTATGATAGGGCAATCAGAGACCCGATAACATCATTTTATATTTTAGTTAATATACGAATTCTGCGAAATTCTATCACATTTGTTCAATTTACGTCGCTGCTATTTCGGATAGCGTATTGGGTTGAGCGGCATCTCAAAGCGCATGAAATGTCGAGTAAAATGCACTATTAAACTTCTAGGGTAGGGCAAACAGATACCCGATTAGATCATTTTATATTATGGTTAATTTAAGAATTCAGCAAAATTCTATCACATCTGTTCCATTTACGTCGCCCCTGTTTCAGATAGCGTATTGGGCTAAGCGGCATCCCAAAGCGCATGAAATGGCGAATAAAATGAGCTATTAAACCTCTAGGGTAGGGCAAACAGAGACCCGATTAGATCATTTTATATTGTGGTTAATTAAAGAATTCAGCAAAATTCTATCACATTTGTTCAATTTACATCGCTCCTATTTCAGATAGCGTACTGGGATAGGCAGCATCTTAAAGCGCGTGGAATGGCGAGTAAAATGCACTATTAAACTTCAATGATAGGTCAATCAGAGACCCGATTAGATCATTTTATATTTTGGTTCATATAAGAATTCAGCGAAATTCTATCACATTTGTTCAATTTACTTGGCTCCTATTTCAGAAAGCGTACTGGGCTAGGCGGCATCTTAAAGCGCGTGGAATGGCGAATATAATGCACTGTTAAACTTCTAGGGTATGGCGAACAGAGTCCCGATTAGATCATTTTATATTACGGTTAATTTAAGAATTCAGCAAAATTCTATCACATATGCTCAATTTACGTCGCTCCGATTTTACATAGCGTACAGGGATAGGCGGCATCTTAAGGCGCGTGGAATGGCGAGTAAAATGCACTATTAAACTTCTATGATAGGGCAATCAGAGACCCGATCAGATCATTTTATATTTTGGTTAATATAAGAATTCAGCGAAATTCTATCACATTTGTTCGATTTACGTAGCTCCTATTTCAGATAGCGTACTGGGCTAGGCTGCACCTCAGAGCGCATGAAATGGCGAGTAAAATGCACTATTAAATTTCTAGGGTAGGGCAAACAGAGACCCGATTAGATCATTTTATATTATGGTCAATTTAAGAATTCAGCAGAATTCTATCACATTTGTTCAATTTACGTCGCTCCTATTTCAGATAGCGTTCTGGGCTAGGCGGCATCTTAAAGCGCGTGGAATGGCGAGTAAAATGCACTATTAAACTTGTATGATAGGGCAATCAGAGACCCGATCAGATCATTTTATATTTTGGTTAATATCAGAATTCAAGGAAATTCTATCACATTTGTTCAATTTACGTCGCTCCTATATCAGATAGCGTATTGCGCTAAGCGGCATCTCAAAGGGCATGAAATGGCGAGTAAAATGAACTATTAAACTTCTAGGGTAGGGCAAACAGAGACCCGATTAGATCATTTTATATTATGGTTAATTTAAGAATTCAGCAAAATTCAATCACATTTGTTCAATTTACGTCGCACCTATTTCAGGTAGCGTACTGCGCTAGGCGGCATCTTCAGGCGCGTGGAATGTCAAGTAAAATGCAATATTAAACTTCCATGATACGGCAATCAGAGACCCGATTAGATCATTTTATATTTTGGTTAATATAAGAATTCAGCGAAATTCTATCACATTTGTTCAATTTACGTCGCTCCTATTTCAGATAGCGTATTGGGCTAAGCGGCATCTCAAAGCGCATGAAATGGCGTGTAAAATGCACTATTAAACTTCTATGATAGGGCAAACAGAGACCCGATTAGATCATTTTATATTATGGTTAATTTAAGAATACAGCAAAATTCTATCACATTTGTTCAATTTACGTCGCTCCTATTTCAGATACCGTATTGGGCTAAGCGGCATCTCAAAGCGCATGAAATGACGAGTGAAATGCACTATTAAACTTCTAGGGTAGGGCGAACAGAGACCCGATTAGATCGTTTTACATTAATGTTAATATAAGAATTCAGGGAAACTCTATCACATTTGTTCAATTTACGTCGTTCCTATTTCAGATAGCGTATTGGGCTAAGCGGCATCTCAAAGCGCATGAAATGATTAGTAAAGAGCACTATTAAACTTCCAGGTTAGGGCAAACAGAGACCCGATTAGATCATGTTATAATATTGTTAATTTAAGAATTCAGCGAAATTATATCACATTTGTTCAATTTACGTCGCTACTATTTCAGATAGCGTATTGGGCTAAGCGGCATCTCAAAGCGCATGAAATGGCGAGTAAAATGCACTATTAAACTTCTATGATCGAGCAATCAGAGACCCGGTTAGATCATTTTATATTTTGTTTAATATAAGATTTCAGGGAAATTCTATCACATTTGTTCAGTTTACGTCGCTCATATTTCAGATAGCGTATTGGGCTAAGCGGCATCTCGAAACGCATGAAATGACGAGTGAAATGCACTATTAAACTTCTAGGGTAGGGCGAACAGAGACCCGATTAGATCGTTTTACATTAATGTTAATATAAGAATTCAGGGAAACTCTATCACATTTGTTCAATTTACGTCGTTCCTATTTCAGATAGCGTATTGGGCTGAGCGGCATCTCAAAGCGCATGAAATGATTAGTAAAGTGCACTATTAAACTTCCAGGTTAGGGCAAACAGAGACCCGATTAGATCATGTTATAATATTGTTAATTTAAGAATTCAGCGAAATTATATCACATTTGTTCAATTTACGTCGCTACTATTTCAGATAGCGTATTGGGCTAAGCGGCATCTCAAAGCGCATGAAATGGCGAGTAAAATGCACTATTAAACTTCGATGATCGAGCAATCAGAGACCCGGTTAGATCATTTTATATTTTGTTTAATATAAGATTTCAGGGAAATTCTATCACATTTGTTCAATTCACGTCGCTCATATTTCAGATAGCGTATTGGGCTAAGCGGCATCTCGAAACGCATGAAATGGCGAGTAAAATGCACTATTAAACTTCTAGGGTAGGGCAAACAGAGACCCGATTAGATCATTTTATATTATGGTTAATTTAAGAATTCAACAAAATTCTATCACATTTGTTCAATTTACGTCGCTCCTGTTTCAGATAGCGTATTGGGCTAAGCGGCATCTCAAAGCGCATGAAATGGCGAATAAAATGAACTATTAAACCTCTAGGGTAGGGCAAACAGAGACCCGATTAGATCATTTTATATTATGGTTAATATAAGAATTCAGCGAAATTCTATCACATTTGTTCAATTTACGTAGCTCCTATTTCAGATAGCGTACTGGGCTAGGCGGCATCTTGAAGTGCGTGGAATGGCGAGTAAAATGCACTATTAAACTTCTATGATAGGGCAATCAGAGACCCGATTAGATCGTTTTATATTTTGGGTAATATAAGAATTCAGCGAAATTCTATCAGATTTGTCCAATTTACGTCGCTCCTATTTCAGATAGCGTATTGGGCTAAGCGGCATCTCAAAGCGCATGAAATGACGAGTGAAATGCACTATTAAACTTCTAGGGTAGGGCGAACAGAGACCCGATTAGATGATTTTACATTAAGGTTAATATAAGAATTCAGGGAAGTTCTATCACATTTGTTCAATTTAAGTCGCTCCTATTTCAGATAGCGTACTGGGCTAGGCAGCATCTTAAAGCGCGTGGAATCGCGAGTAAAATGCACTATTAAACTTCTATGATAGAGCAATCAGAGACCCGATTAGATCATTTTATATTTTGGTTAATATAAGAATTCAGCGAAATTTTATCACATTTGTACAATTTACGTCGCTCCTATTTCAGATAGCTTGTTGGGCTAAGCGGCATCTCAAAGCACATGAAATGACGAGTGGAATGCACGGTTAAACTTCTAGGGTAGGGCAAACAGAGACCCGATTAGATCATTTTATATTATGGTTAATTTAAGTATTCAGCGAAATTCTATCACATTTGTTCAATTTACGTCGCTCCTCTTTCAGATAGCGTATTGGGCGAAGCGGCATCTCAAAGCGCATGAAATGGCGAGTAAAATGCACTATTAAACTTCTAGGGTAGGACAAACAGAGACCCGATGAGATCATTTTATATTATGGTTAATTTAAGAATTCAGCAAAATTCTATCACATTTGTTCAATGTACGTCGCTCCTAGTTCAGGTAGCGTACTGGGCTAGGCGGCATCTTAAAGCGCGTGGAATGGCGAGTAAAGTGCACTGTTAAACTTCTATCATACGGCAATCGGAGACCCGATTAGATCATTCTATATTTTGGTTAATATAAGAATTCAGCGAAATTCTATCACATTTGTTCAATTTACGTCGCTCCTATTTCAGATAACGTATTGGGATAAGCGGCATCTCAAAGCGCATGAAATGCGGAGTAAAATGCACTATTAAACGTCTAGGATAAGGCAAACAGAGATCCGATTAGATCATTTTATATTTTTGGTTAATATAAGAATTCAGCGAAATTTTATCACATTTGTTCAATTTACGTCGCTCCTATTTCAGATAGCGTATTGGGCTAAGCGGCATCTCAATGCGCATGAAATGGCGAGTAAAATGCACTATTAAACTTCCAGGGTAGGGCAACCAGAGACCCGATTAGATCATTTTATATTATGGTTAATTTAAGAATTCAGCAAAATTCTATCACATTTGTTCAATTTAAGTCCCTCCTGTTTCAGATAGCGTATTGGGCTAAGCGGCATCTCAAAGCGCATGAAATGGCGAGTAAAATGAACTATTAAACTTCTAGGGTAGGGCAAACAGAGACCCGATTAGATCATTTTATATTATGGTTAATTTAAGAATTCAGCAAAATTCTATCACATTTGTTCAATTTACGACGCTCCTATTTCAGATAGCGTATTGGGCTAAGCAGCATCTCAAAGCGCGTGGAGTGGCGAGGGAAATGCACTATTAAACGTCTAGGATAAGGCAAACAGAGATCCGATTAGATCAATTTATATTTTTGGTTAATATAAGAATTCAGCGAAATTTTATCACATTTGTTCAATTTACGTCGCTCCTTTTTCAGATAGCTTGTTGGGCTAAGCGGCATCTCAAAGCGCATGAAATGGCGAGTAAAATGCACTATTAAACTTCTAGGGTAGGTCAAACAGAGACCCGATTAGATCATTTTGTATTATGGTTAATTTAAGAATTCAGCAAAATTCTATCACATTTGTTCAAGTTACGTCGCTCCTATTTCAAGTAGCATACTGGGCTAGGCGGCATCTTAAAGCGCGTGGAATGGCGAGTAAAATGCACTATTAAACTTCGATGATACGGCAATCAGAGACCCGATTAGATCATTTTATATTTTGGTTATTATAAGAATTCAGCGAAATTCTATCACATTTGTTCAATTTACGTCGCTCCTATTTCAGGTAGCCTACTGGGCTAGGCGGCATCTTAAAGCACGTGGAATGGCGAGTAAAATGCACTATTAAACTTCTATGATAGGGCAATCAGACACCCGATTAGATCATTTTATATTTTGGTTAATATAAGAACTCAGCGAAATTCTATTACATTTGTTCAATTTACGTCGCTCCTATTTCAGATAGCGTATTGGGCTAGGCGGCATCTCAAAACGCATGAAATGACGAGTGAAATGCACTATTAAACTTCTAGGGTAGGGCGAACAGAGACCCGATTAGATGATTTTACATTAAGGTTAATATAAGAATTCAGCGAAATTCTACCATATTTGTTCAATTTACGTCGCTTCTAGTTCAGATTGCGCATTGGGCTAAGCGGCATCTCAAAGCGCATGAAATGGCGAGTAAAATGCACTATTAAACTTCTAAGGTAGGGCAAACAGAGACCCGATTAGATCATTTTATATTATGGTTAATTTAAGAATTCAGCAAAATTCTATCACATTTGTTCAATTTACGTCGCTCCTATTTCAGATAGCGTATTGGCCTAAGCGGCATCTCAAAGCGCATGAAATGGCGAGTATAATGCACTATTAAACTTCTATCGTAGGTCAAACAGAGACCCGATTAGATCATTTTATATTATGGTTAATTTAAGAATTCAGCAAAATTCTATCACATTTGTTCAAGTTACGTCGCTCGTATTTCAGATAGCTTGTTGCGCTAAGCGGCATCTCAAAGCGCATGAAATGGCGAGTAAAATGCACTATTAAACTTCTAGGGTAGGTCAAACAGAGACCCGATTAGATCATTTTATATTATGGTTAATTTAAGAATTCAGCAAAATTCTATCACATTTGTTCAAGTTACGTCGCTCCTATTTCAGATAGCGTATTGGCCTAAGCGGCATCTCAAAGCGCATGAAATGCCGAGTAAAATGCACTATTAAACTTCTAGGGTAGGTCAAACAGAGACCCGATTAGATCATTTTATATTCTGGTTAATTTAAGAATTCAGCAAAATTCTATCACATTTGTTCAAGTTACGTCGCTGCTATTTCAGGTAGCATACTGGGCTAGGCGGCATCTTAAAGCGCGTGGAATGGCGAGTAAAATGCACTATTAAACTTCTATGATACGGCAATCAGAGGCCCGATTAGATCATTTTATATTTTTGGTTAATATAAGAATTCAGCAAAATTCTATCACATTTGTTCAAGTTACGTCGCTCCTATTTCAGATAGCGTATTGGGCTAAGCGGCATCTCAAAGCGCATGAAATGGCGAGTGAAATGCACTATTAAACTTCCAGGGTATTGCGAACAGATACCCGATTAGATCATTTTGCATTAAGGTTAATATAAGAATTCAACTAAATCCTATCACATTTGTTCAATTTACGTCGCTCCTATTTCAGATAGCGTATTGGGCTAAGCGGCATCCCAAAGCGCATGAAATGCGGAGTAAAATGCACTATTAAACGTCTAGGATAAGGGAAACAGAGACCCGATTAGATCATTTTATATTTTGGTTAATATAAGAATTCAGCGAAATTCTATTACATTTGTTCAATTTACGTCGCTCCTATTTCAGATAGCGTATTGGGCTAAGCGACATCTCAAAGCGCATTAAATGACGAGTAAAATGCACTATTAAACTTCTAGGATAAGGCAAACAGAGACCCGATTAGATCATTTTATATTTTGGTTAATATAAGAATTCAGCGAAATTATATCACATTTGTTCAATTTACGTCGCTCCTATTTCAGATAGCTTGTTGGGCTAAGCGGCTTCTCAAAGCGCATGAAATGGCGAGTAAAATGCACTATTAAACTTCTAGGGTAGGTCAAACAGAGACCCGATTAGATCATTTTATATTATGGTTAATTTAAGAATTCAGCAAAAATCTATCACATTTGTTCAAGTTACGTCGCTCCTATTTCAAGTAGCATACTGGGCTAGGCGGCATCTTAAAGCGCGTGGAATGGCGAGTAAAATGCACTATTAAACTTCGATGATACGGCAATCAGAGACCCGATTAGATCATTTTATATTTTGGTTATTATAAGAATTCAGCGAAATTCTATCACATTTGTTCAATTTACGTCGCTCCTATTTCAGGTAGCGTACTGGGCTAGGCGGCATCTTAAAGCACGTGGAATGGCGAGTAAAATGCACTATTAAACTTCTATGATAGGGCAATCAGACACCCGATTAGATCATTTTATATTTTGGTTAATATAAGAACTCAGCGAAATTCTATTACATTTGTTCAATTTACGTCGCTCCTATTTCAGATAGCGTATTGGCTAGGCGGCATCTCAAAACGCATGAAATGACGAGTGAAATGCACTATTAAACTTCTAGGGTAGGGCGAACAGAGACCCGATTAGATGATTTTACATTAAGGTTAATATAAGAATTCAGCGAAATTCTACCATATTTGTTCAATTTACGTCGCTTCTAGTTCAGATTGCGCATTGGGCTAAGCGGCATCTCAAAGCGCATGAAATGGCGAGTAAAATGCACTATTAAACTTCTAAGGTAGGGCAAACAGAGACCCGATTAGATCATTTTATATTATGGTTAAATTTAAGAATTCAGCAAAATTCTATCACATTTGTTCAATTTACGTCGCTCCTATTTCAGATAGCGTATTGGCCTAAGCGGCATCTCAAAGCGCATGAAATGGCGAGTATAATGCACTATTAAACTTCTATCGTAGGTCAAACAGAGACCCGATTAGATCATTTTATATTATGGTTAATTTAAGAATTCAGCAAAATTCTATCACATTTGTTCAAGTTACGTCGCTCGTATTTCAGATAGCTTGTTGCGCTAAGCGGCATCTCAAAGCGCATGAAATGGCGAGTAA